>WSXT02086299.1:0-11855 GCA_011762715.2 Neuroterus valhalla
TAATATTGTTATATATATATATATATATATATAGATTTAGCTGCATATGAATTAGGCTTATCAGCTACCGAAGGTAAGCGAAGATATCCGAACCTCCTAGATAGCAGAGGTACGCACACGCGTTTCTCGAGTCAGTCCTGATTTGATCAGCAAATGGTTCTAGCATTCATTATCCCACGTTAGATATATTACAATTATTATTATTATTATCATTATTATATCATCAGGTGAAGCACTTTTCGGGGTAAGCGTAACTCTTTTTATTCGAACCACGTTGTACTACTGGAAATACTACTACTGGATAGGTATTAGATCAGTCTTTATTTCATTACGTATTTTTCGCAAACAGGATAAAACCTGATTTCTTTTTTTATCTAGATTTTTTATTCTTAGGCCTTTGCTTTAGGCGCAGGGTTTCTAGTAAACAGCAACTTCCCTTAAGTTGTCAAGTAAGTTGAACATACACAAGGTTGCTTTGATAAAACACAGAAAAAGTAAATCCAGCCTGCTTCCCTCTTCACTCTTTTTCTTATCTAAAACTGGTACCATTTACCCTACTACTATACTATACTATACTACCATACTACTACTATACACTCACTTTGGTAAACGTTCTTCATCTATTCTCTCAAGGTGACCACACCATCTAAGCAAATTTCTTTCACTCTTGTCGAACAGAGTTTCTTCTACACCAGATTCTTTGAGAACCCACTCATTATCCTGTGCAAATCATCGTCTGATTCTGCCGTCAGGATCTTATCGTCTGTGAAAGTGAGGCCACGAGATTTCACTGTCCCCAGATCGGTACCTTCTTTACGAATAGTGCACAAGCTCCCAGTTGAACCACGGTAAAATGCACCTATTGCCACGTCTCACGACCGTGAGATAAGTAACCAGTAAAGGAATCGTGCCTCCAAGAGCACCGATGATGAGCACAATTATCCTAACTGAATATCCTTGATGATGCCGCTGCAGATGTTCTCTGAGATCTTTGTACCTCTTATCTTCCTTGGCTTCGACTGGGGCCGAGAATTTGATCACGAACCTATTTCGATCATGTTTGTCAAGAACACGATGTTTGGTCTTGTGTGTGACGTGATATGCTCCTACGGTATGCTTAGGTAGAAATCACACCGTCCTGACATGCGAAATGGAATATCTTCGTTCCTGAATTAGGTCCAAATGATTTAAGGGAAGCAAACGTTTACTTCTGTGACAAGGATTGATGTGAGTGAGGAATCTTGGTGGAGTAGTGCAATGTCCTCACTTCTGATGTTGAGGTCTAGGCCAAGGGCTGCCTGCTCCATGGCTTTCTAAAGGAACGCTCGTGCCCCACTCATTTTGTGATTCCTGACCATTGCTCGGAGAGGATCTTTACCGTTCACGATAACATGAGTAATGCTTAGGATAATTCCATTATAGAAGCATTGAAGAATTAGGGATCTGCCTTTACGGCGTGCGATGTATAAGCGCAAAACAGACGAGTTGATATGCAAGCTTTTCTGTATAGGCATCATATTGCGCGCAGTGATATTAAGGGATTTAGGGGGTTGTTCGCAAATCTTACTTCACAGGTCCACTTATCCGAAGAATCTTGTCATTCAGGATTGATGTACAGATCTAATACAATGTGTTCAAGTAAGTTATTGGCCTGTAGAACTTTGAGTTAGATAAGTCGCTTCTCTTCGGTAGAAGAACAGTACGTCCTAACACCATCCACTGTGGAATAGAGATCTCAGACTTTATATATGAGGTAAAGATGCGAGCCAGATGTCGGTGTGTAGAAATGAACTTCTTCCACCAATAGTTCTAAATACAATCTGAACCAGCAGCGGAGAAGTTCTCTGTGCCCCTTCATACATTACTCACCTCCTCAGCAGTGATTGTTGGGCATTCCCTCTCAGATATTATGAGCACTGCTTGATGTTCATCAGCTTTGATATTTTAATGCGTGATGATGGACCCTCATTTCATAAGCGAACTTTAGAACTTTTGCCATTAAAGGCTTACTAGATTTTATATAGTTTATCACACACTGCATACGGGACGTGTTTTGTCTTGCCTATCCAATCTTCTTGCCTAGTTGATGCAAGCGCTTTTGGACTTTTCACCCATCGCTGGCTTGGATCTTCGATTTGATTCAGCCAAAGCTTTCGCTGCATCATAAACTGAAATAGTAACGGTCCAGAGGTTGGAATCCTCCGAAAGTTCCTCAGGAAGGGTACCATACATTTTAGCCCGATCATTGGGCTTTGGAGGAACCTGGAAATCAATGTTTCTGCTTGTCCTAGAATCACATATTTTTATGTTATATTTTGATGTTGTTATGTAATTTTTTTCAAATCCTCCTCGGAGTTTCTTTTTGGTGTTCCAGAAATGTCTCACTGAAACGTCCAAAAAACGTTCAACTTGTATAATTACTTTTTCAATTGATAACAAATATGGGTAACCTGGAAAAGATGAGTTATATTGGATGTCATTCAATTTGATGAATGTCGTATTAGACTGCAGTATACGTGGTAGAGGAAGCTCAAAAATGACCTTAATCGTGATCTTTGTCTGACAGTTTACAAGACATATTTGTTCTTGAAAATAGCAACAGCGGTCAGTCGAGAGCTCTAAACGGAAGTTCCAGTAAAAAACTCTGAAGACGGAAATCAACAACGTTCCAAAACTGTTCCTGGAACCTTCCGCGTTATAAGGATGAGAGAAACCGGGAGAAGAAAAAATATGGTCCGCTGTGATTTTATTGATTCCTGTTTTTTGTTTTGGTTTCCAGGAGTTGCATATATCATCTTTAAACTTTGGGCGTAAAGCAAAAATTTGCTTCCGGTTTTTTTCCAATCTTGAATTCCTCAAAATTTAATGTACCATACTTTGGAAGCAGTAGCCAATGTCTTACCCATTTTGCCATCGAGATCTCGTCTCAATGCATCTCTGATGTCTGCTCACGTAGTATAAAAATCCAGATCCATGGGTACAAGCCTGACTCTGTGTACCGGATTTCTCATGACACCCATATCCCCTCATTTTGTCGTAAGGTCTCTACTAAAGACTCTCATATCTCTTGTTTGTTTACTAAGTTATAATAAGATCATTCTGTGTGATAGACTAATTTGATGTCAGTCTTAGTCTCTGTGAGTTTCAATTTTTGCTTCATATCCTATACAACCTCCATATAGGACTTTTACTCTACGGATCGAATAAGGACTGCCTCTCAACATGGTTCCTTGAGGCTTCATGGCGGTTTCTCCTTTCGAATACAGTTTACTCTTCATGCTTTCTAACTTTTGCGGAGATCACCTTTTAAGGGATAGCGTCCGCTGTTGCTTGAGTGCTCTCTCAAATTGCCCTTCTGCAACTTATATCCGATTGTCGGATATCATGTCGTCCCTTTTTTATTGATCCGCTCAGTAGCCTCGTTTCCGCTGAGTATGATGTCGATCTCTCCATTTTTCGAGATTCATTTGGATATACTCGCATAATCGTCCTTTTTTCGCGAAAAGACAGTGAGATCGAGACAGTGAGGGCAATGGGATCCATCGAACCCCAAAACTTTGTTTGTGGAGCGAAAACGCCTTTCCCCCCCCCCCCCCCCCCCCACCAAAATCTGTATGTACTTATGTTGATTCTGTTATTCTCGTCCTTCTTTTCCTTGTGTGTGTGCCCCTCTTTCCGAAAAAAAAATCTATCAGAACGGTATAACACTGGGACTTTTACTCGATCGGAATCAGTGAAGAGATTTCTATTCTCTTGGCGCAAGTTTATTCCGAAACTGCTTCTTATCTCATGACGGAAACCCTCATATAACTATGTTCAATCTTCTTGCAACAAATGTATTAGCGATAGAAAATATGGTCAGCATATTCATTGATGTTTAGTATAAATAATTTGCGAATTCAAACCTTCTATTTTGGAACGAATTTTCCTCACCTCAGTCCTTCGTTTTAGCGAAATGGCATTCTCATTCATAAATTGATAATCATCATTGCAATGGATCTCTATAATCGTAATGATAATTCAAAGCATGGAATGTCAAACTAGTGAATTTTCTGAAATATATGAAATGTTCTTCCGCTCTTTAAATATGTTTAGCATAACGATATTAAAATTTTATTCCTGATCGCAACTAAAGACCTCAAGAGGATCGATCAGTGGATCCGGGCCCGGTTGGAGGACTGCTGAATAGCACAGTAGTTAAGGCTCACTTTGCAAAGAGGCCTACGTCTCGAATTGATACCTGAACATAAAGGACGCAGTTTCGTTGTGTTGGCGAATAGAAACATAGTCTTTATGTTTTAGTCAGGCGCCGAGGATGCGTGCTATTTTTGAACAATGGTTGAAGGTGGAGAAAACAGGTTTTTTGGTTCTCGCAGGTCACCTATTCACCGTTCAAGAAAAAGTCCAATTTGAGAATATGAGTCTCGAAATGATCTACAAAATGGCTGGTCATAAGTTCAAATTGGTTGATTTGTTCACCTGCAAACTACTTAAAACCGCTGAAAATCGCCATTTTTGAATATGCAATAGTTTTTAAATATTTTATGAAAATCTTTCAAACTCTCAGAAAATATGTCTCTTATCGTCTTTAACAAGTGTGGAAAATTGTAGCTTGAAATTTCTATTTACTTCTCTTTTTCAATATCTGCAACTGAAAAATGAAAATTAAGGAGAAAAAATTTTAAATACTTGATAATAACTGCACTTAAGGGTTGTTTCCTTTGAATCTCGACAAATAACGTATAAAATGCAAAAAAAACTGCAGGTATTCTTTATACAATTTCTTTAACCTTCTTTCTCTAATTTTGTTATCTATGAACTATTTATTGAAACATGGCATAGTTATTAATATCCCGCCTTACCCGCTCTAAATATTTACAATTTTTGCTCTCTATTCATTTAGTTAACGTTTCTGAAGGACACTTCTACTTCATGATCGATAACTCCTTCCTCACATTCTACCACTGAATTTTAAGATTCAAAATATCACACGTTAGAGTTCCATGAAACAACCTTTGTTATTGTGCAAAACAGAAACAAATGACAGAAGATTCCAAAATTCTTCTCGTAGAATAATATCTTCCAACGAATCTTCTAATATCACAGGCTTTTAGGTATGGATCATACAAAGGTAAAAAAAAAGGGAAGTGAAAAATATTTAAAATTTCCAAAAGTACCAAAAAATATATGAAAAAATGCCAACCAAAAAACCTCTTTCATGGCTGCCATTCCGAGGTTTGGTAGAGGAGCTGGAATATTGCCATGGAATACGTTTTCATTCATCGATATTCCTTCACAAAGGCCTGACTGAAACATGTTGACTTTGTTTCTATTCGCCAATACTACAAAACTGCGTCGTTCATTTTCAGGTATCAATTTTGCCAAAAAACAGGCCTTATTTTTGTAAGGCGCCTGACTAAGGTAAGAAGGCTGTCGGCTGGAATAACTTCAGGTTTCTATTAGCTAGGGGTCGCGAAATCCCTGCCTATCATGATGTAGCTTTTCAAGGTTTCGGGCTTTTTACATCAGGACAAGAAGGAATTTCTTCTTACACCGGTAACAAACCATTTAGTCTCATAATGAGTACGCTGTATATGATGTTTAATGTTTAATGTTTGAAGTCATTTTCTCTATTTTGCCGGAGATCATTGAGCAATCGTGATTTCCCAACTTACAATATTTTGAAGAAGCTTGTGAAAAGTTTCCATACTTCTTGCTTTGTTAGCTCCCTGAGTCTAAACCAAAAAATACAGCCTTGAAGAACTCGTCATGCAGTTTGTCTGATACAGTAAATAAGTCATAAGCATGCTGATAAACGCTTCCTATTTCTCCTGCGTAAAATATATTTCATTACCACTTCAATTGTATAAGAGGAAAATGAATGATCTCGAACACCTGTGAAGGTTCTTTGAGCAATAAATCTTACAGATATGTTAAATTAGGTGATCGAGAATCTTGGTTTCTACACTCAATTGTGGATGAAAAAATCTATAAAAGCAGGAATCGCTGTGTACAAAATTCTCCTTCGTATCTCTATCACTGTATCTGCACGTATCAAAAAACAATGCGAATCGTCACTCTTTTATTTGCCTGTGTGGCGTTGATCGATTCCGCAAGTAAGTGAACCTACTATGAAACAACTAAATATACATATAAATAGCAATTTCACATGTTTTAAAAATGTGTAATAAACCTCAGTGCTGGAACGATACAAGATTTAAAATCGTTATGCTTCATGTGCTCAGTTACTGTATTCAATTATATAACATATGGAAACGAAAAAATGATGACAAACGCAATATCAGAGTTTTTACGAGTGCGCACATACGTTCAGATTTCCTCAAAACCTTGATAATCGAATGTTGTAAATAGCACTAGATTTTTGTACATTTTCCAAATTTTACATTTTGAATTCAAAAATTATATAATGACGTCTCAAGATTGTTCGACGTGCTCTTTACACTTTAAGTTAATATAAAATCACAATTTGACTTCTGCATTCACAATTTAATGTTAATCTGAACGAGTTTTTCATTGAAATCTTTGAAAACTATATTTTCATTAAGTGCCACATTGCCATTATGAAAACGTGTTGCATATGGGAATAAAAGAAGATATGAATGCGGGGTTTCCATCAATCAATTTGCAGGAATATACCTATAAAAATGTTCAAAAACCAATTGTTTCACATTTTTACATCCTCATTCTGAATGAAAAGGTATTGGTTTCCTGTGAAAATTTATATTTAGAGATTTAATGAAATTTCTACGTTTTGAGACTCCCTGAGTCAGAAAAAATGGTTTTTACGAAGGTGTCTGTCTATCTGTCTGTTTGTAGTCTGTAGTCTGTAGTCTGCAGTCTGTAATCTGTGTACTCGATAACTTTCGGAGGAATGGTCATATTGGAGTCTGCTTCGGTACAATTTTTCAAGGCCCCAAAAGAGAGGACGAGTTCTTTAACCAGCCATTTTTGCCAATGGTTCTGGTATAATCCATCGGAATCACTTGTTGAAAAATCAAAAATGGAAGTTTCCGCTCAAACTAAGCAAGGTGCAAAAAAATGTTGAGAAGCAAAATTATTCATTTTCGAAAGATCTAAAAGTTTTTATGATACCATTTATTCCAAAAGATGCATGGTTTTGATTCAAATCATGAAAAATGTTACCAAAAATAAAAAACTTCATTCTTCAGCAAAACTCTGAGAGATACGAAAAAAATTAAAAGTACCAAAATGGATAACCGTAAAAAAATCTACATATTTACTGTTCAATATTCCTTACAAGACGAATAGTTTCCGTCTTTATTGCGATGATACACTTACAAAGATGAGAAATTCCATTTTCCAGTCAAACAATAAGAGACAAGATGAAGTATTGAATAGAAAAATTGTTCATCTTGAAAGGACCTTGAAGTTTTATCTCAATTATTTCTCATTAAGACCTATATATTCTGTTCTAATCGTAATAATGCTTCTTGAACAATGAAAAATCTGCCCGCTGCGCGGACAAATTCTCGTTGCCTTCTACGCGCGCGGCTCGCAAATTCTAGCGCGCCTAGGTCGCGCGTCCATCGGATCTCCTACTTTGCGCTCGATAATGAATTTACCTCGTGATATGCGCTCGGTTTCTTTTCCACTTCGCGCTTCGCGCTCGGCTTCATACGTGCTTGATTCAGTTTACAATGTGATGCATACACAGAGTTGCAAACATTGCGAAACTGCAGAAAACCTCTACTTCTATGAAGATTATTGAATTTTTTTTTCATTTTTGATGAAATTTTTGTACATATTTAGTTTAATTAAGGCTCTACTGGCCTTGAGGTACATATTCTTATTACAATACTCGCCACTGATATTTACATCCCGCATAGTTCTGCTAGCAAATTGAATTTTACATTGTTTAAAAAGCGTTGTCATAAAAAAAAAAAAAAAAAGATCTGTCCGAAACGCGAATTTTTCTATATCACTTCTTACTCTATGACATCAAATGTAGATAATATTAATTTATTGTTTATTGTCAATCCTAAGTTATTTGGCTAAAAATTCTCATTTTTGTTTATATTTTTGGATATCGCAAATGCCAAAATTCTGACAATTTATTTTTTATCGCAAAAAATTATTAGAATAAATTGTTTTACTTTTTATCTACTACAAGAAACCGTATTTGAAATTGTTGAGTCTTGGGAAAAGAAGTCCAAAAAAATTTTCAAAATGCTCCCTCTCTCTTATTTATGATCGAAAACAGCTGGTTGCAAAGTCGACTTGTATTTTTGGTCCCTCGAAATGGGTGCCAAAGCACGATCGAATATGATCATTCTTTCGAAAGTTATCGATTTCATAGATTATTTTGCATTATTTTTTGTGCGATTTCAATTGGAATTTTCAATTTTCTGAGAAAATTCAAAAAGTTGTATGCACGATCTTGTAGAGCTCCCAAGAAGAAACATTTTTTTGCTCTAAGTTTCTTTTCAATCTTGAGTTGTTTGGCTAAAATTTATCATTTTCTTTTAAATTTTCCATTTTGAAGAAACCATGACTCTGAAATTTTGCTTTCATCGAGAAAAATGATTGGGATAAATTTTTTCACTTTTTACCTACCACAAGAAACCGTACATAGCATTTTTGAGTCTTGGAAAAAAAAATGAGAACAAACGTGAAGCGCGGGGTGAATACTCAATCGATCAGGAAGCGCGAGATTCGAATGACGCGCGCCCTAGACGCGCCCAAACTTCCGATTGAAGCGAGCGGTGCGCGTAGCATGCCATGAGAATGTTCCCGCGCGGTGGGCGGATTTTTTAAATTGTAGCTAGATTTTCCTAGACTTCTCACTTTTTGGTCAAGGATAGAGTAATGTCACCTTAGAGGCGATAGACAGTTCCGACTTTGATTTTTTTTTTAGGTACAGCACTGACTTCCGTGTTTATTTGTTTTCGGGTCTTATTCAACGCAATCGTGAAAATTTATCAAAAATCCGGGGTCTTGTGGGATCCTTAGATCGGAAAAATTTCAAATTACTTGCCCATGGGATGAGAAAATAAATATTTCCATTGTAAATTTAAATATTCCGGAATGCAGAAATGCTCCGGTAGCATACGATGTTGGCGAGACTTGTTCATCAACAGCGAGACAGGTCGGTATTTCATTTTTTCCCGCACAACGCTAACATCTTAGATACATTCCCGGTAGTCCGCTTTGATCCTTAGATTCCGAACAAGATGATGGTCAACACAAAATTCGCGAATCACATCGCGGTAAAGCACAGTCCACTGATAGGAACTGACATGTCCTATGTATGAGTTCAGTGGGAATGTAGTTTTGCGCCAAGGGAGCAGACCACGCAAGTCAGCGCTGCTGACGGCACTTATCGGGGCTCTTACTTATCGACGTATCCAGAAGAACTCAGTAATTCTATATATAAACAAATGTGAAATTATTTATTGAAATGAAAATCTATTTATTATTTATAAATCTCCCAAATACGAAATAACAAAGCTTCAAACTGAATTATCTGTCAATATATATATATATATATTCCCGAACTTATCAAATCCACCACATTCTACAATTTCAGAAGTAAGTTACTGACAATCTTATGAAACTCATTTATTGATGAATTTTAGGTTTAAAAATAACTAAATTTGTCAAATTTTTCAATTCTAAAACACCAAAACGTGACTATTTTAGAATTTCTGCTAATGGTTCCATCTTCATCCAAATTCCAGGTCATGCATCTATTCCCAAATACGCAAAATTTGAAGCAAGTCCCTCCACGAATTGGTTCATGAATGTCTAAAAATATCGTGATACTGAATCATGATTTCTAAATTGCTTTATTTATAACATTTGCGATTGTGAACTTTAAATAATTTTGATTGCCAAGAAGACTATTTCAAAAGTGCCAAACGTACCATATTTGCAATTCTGGAATCCAAAAACTTGTATCTCTGCTTATTTGTAAATTCATAATTCATCTAGACGCCACTGAATACATCCACCTATTGCGGGATCCACAATTTTTACAATTATGAAATTCCAAAACATGACCCACTGCACATTTGTGCGTAGATTTTTCAAAATCCTCTTGTTGCCAAAAATAATTTTTAAAATTACAAATTTGTTCACAAATTTTAAAGTTATCTGATAACTGGATAATGAATTTCGAAATTGACAAATTTAGGACATTTGCAATTGTACAATTTTTGAACCAGCTCCCTCGCATACTTGTTTGCAAACTCTTCATCCATTTGATCGCCAAGGAATAAATTTCAAAATCACATAATAGTTTAAAAATTTTACAATTGCAAATGTTATAAATTTGTCAATTTCGAAATTTGTAATCCAGTGATCAGATAATTTAAGAAGTTTATAAACAATTTTGCAGATGGTCCAGTTTATAAATCTTATGATTGCGAATAATATTGGGTCAATTTCAAAGTTTTGAAATTCATTTTCTGTCGACGAAATAGATTTGGAGTTCATGAGAAAATGTGCAGGAACGACAGTTTAAAAATTGTACAATTGCCAATGAGATTAATTTGTTCATTTCGCAATTTATAATTTTATTGATCAGATGATTTTGAAAAATTATGAACAAATTTACAGATGAGCCAGTTCAAAACTATTAGGATTGCAAATATGGTAATTTTGCAATTTTGAAATTTACTTTTTGGTGACTAAAAGGATTGAGAGTCCACGAAAGAATATGTAGGACGGCTAGTTTAAAAATTGCACATTCGCAAATGTGATTAATTTGTCGATTCCGAAATTTTTGATTTAGTGATCAAACAATTTAAGAAATTTAGGAACGAAGCAGACGAGCCAGTCCATAAATTTTAGGATTGCAAATAATATATGGTCAATCTTGCAGTTTTGAAATTCATTCTCTGGTGACTAAATGGTTTAAAAGTTCACGAAAAAAATGTGTAGGATATTCAGTTCAAAAATTGTACAATATTGTACATATAATAAATTTGTCAATTCTAAAATTTATGATTCAGAGATCAGGTGATTTACGAAAATTATAAACAAATATACAGATTAGCAGGTTTAAAAATATTAGGATTGCAAATATGGTAATTTTGCAATTTTTGAATCTAATCATTGGTGACTAGAAAAATTTAGAGTCCACGAATGAATATGCAGGGAGACTAGTTCAAAAATTGTACAATTGCAAATGTGAATAATTTGTCAATTTCGAAATTTATAATTCAGTGATCGGATAATTTCCGAAGTTTATGAACCAATTTGCATAAGGGCCAGTTCATAAAGTTTAGCATTGCTAATAATATATGGTCAATTTTGCAATTTTGAAATTCATTTTCTGGTGAGTAAATGGTTTTAGAGTTCACAAAAAAATGTGTAGGATATTCAGTTCAAAAATTGGACAATTTTGTACATGTAATAAATTTGTCGATTTCAAGATTTGTGATTCAGTGATCAGGTGATTTAGGAAAATTATAAACGAATTTACAGGTGGGCCGGTTTAAAAAAATCAGGATTGCAATTATGGTAATTTTAAAATTCTTAAATTTTATTATTGGTGACTAAAAAAATCACCCGCAGCGCAGGCATATTCTCATCGCGCGCTTCGCGCGCAGCTCGATCCGCTCGCAAGTTTGAGCGCGCTTAGGGCGCGCGACTTTCGGATCTCGCGCTTTGCGTTCGATGATAATTTTACCTGGCGCTCCGCGCTCGGTTATGAATTCACCTCGTGCTACGCGCTCGGCCTTTTGTACCTCCCTACAATTTAATACACAGCTCGTGAAACTCAAAAGCGAAATATCGACTACTTTAATTTGATGAGTTTGGATTCACTTTTGTTAAAGCTTCTCCGGCTTTAACGAATACATTCTCATCGC
>WSXT02086321.1:0-11855 GCA_011762715.2 Neuroterus valhalla
GAAAGATGTCATTATATTGAGAGGATTTGAGAAGGATTTTGGAGAATTAGGGAAATTTCAAATATTG
Source organism: Neuroterus valhalla (assembly GCA_011762715.2). Classification (NCBI taxonomy): domain Eukaryota; kingdom Metazoa; phylum Arthropoda; class Insecta; order Hymenoptera; family Cynipidae; genus Neuroterus; species Neuroterus valhalla. Next base: position 68 of record WSXT02086321.1, read on the forward strand.
CAAGGAATTTTCAATGTAATTTAAAGAATTCAAAGGATTTCTGAATTTTAGTAAACTTGAGCGATTTCGAAAGGGGTAAAAGTATCCAGGACAATTTTTCAGAGATTGGGAAATTTCAAAGAATTTTTAAATAAAAAATCTTTTAGGTGCTTTCGAGATTTCTGTGTATTTTCAGATATACTATAAAATTTTGAATACATGAAAAAATGTATTAGGAAATTACGTAATTTAGGAAATTACGCAGTATCTTCTGAAATTCCAGGATATCAGATATTCTTAAGGTTCTTAGAAAGAATTCAATGCATCTGAGAAAGATTCCAATGAATGAAAGTATTTGGAACATTCCAAAATGTATCGAAAGTCTTTTGTTGAACCATAGATGTAAGATCCCGAACGGCATTTGGATATATTTCCATACATTGAATCGACTTTGACTAGATTTTCAATGGATTGCCATGAATTCAAGAGATTTTATAGCATTTCAGATGTTTAGGAGTTTTTTTAGAAATTCCAAGCATTTGATGCTACGTTACTATGTATTACAGGTTTTTTTAAGGAAATTTGTAAGATTTCTTATATTTTAGGGTATTTCTAACGATGCTGAGGAATTTAAGAGTGTTCCATAGAATAACGAGGGAATTCGGAGGAATTTCAAAATATCGAACATTTCTTCTATTGTTTGAAAAGATTCAAACACATTTTCAATATAATTCAATGAATCTAGAGTATTTCGAAGGGAGTTCGGAGATTTTCAGAAATTCGAAAATATTCCACGAAATTTGCATCATATTCCGCTAAATCCAAGTATTATTTTTATTTCAATAGGCGATTTTAGAGGTTTTGAAAGAATTAGGACATTACCATAAATTGTAAGGAATGCTTGATAAATTTCATTAACAGATAATGTTTTAGGGGATTTCAAAGATTGAAGAATATTCTCAAACATTTCAAGTAATTTCCAACACATCGAGATAAAATTCCCCTGGGATTTTAGGGAATTTCCGAATGATTCAAAAAATTTTGCAGAATCTCAGGAGATCCCGGAATATCCATTGAAATTCCCAATATATTTCAATCAATTTAAAGTATTTGAGGAGATTCGAAATATTGATAAATTGTTAATAGATCTCACTTAATTTGGCAGATTTAAATAAGAGTTCCAATGTATCTCCTTAGATTAAATCTATTTCAAGTAAAATTCCAAAAAATATCCATTGATTAAGAAGATTCAAGTGCATTTTATACATATGGTATTGGAGTCTCTGAAATATATTCTTAAGACCTTCATGAAATTTCAAGGTATTTCAGAAGATTCTATAGGAATGAAATTTCTGAACAATATTCAGAGATATTCTGATAAACGTCTTAAAGATCCAAGCAGATTCAGAATGGTCTAAAGAATTGCGAAATATTTCAAAGAACTGTTAATATATTCCAATAAATTGAAGACATCTGAAAGGAGTTATGAAAATCTCTTCATTAATTCAAAGATTTTGAAGATCAAAACTGATTCTATTATATAAACAAAAAATATCAGAGGACTCAATGACAACTAGAAATTCTGATGGGGTATGCAGGATTTCAGGTTTTTTGCTTCCAGAGGTGAGCAAAACTTGTTCCCTTAAAACCACCGAGATCCTACACGCGGTAAACTCCCAGTGGTGCAGAGGGAGGGTGAGGTGATAGGGGAAACCAGAAAAAGTGGGTAGCATTTTATTATTTTTTCCCGGACCTTTGGGAGTACCTGGGAGAAGGAATGAGAAAAAAAGTGGAATATGTTTCTTGTCGGGTAAGAGGATAATTAGGTTTTTGCGAACCATGCTGCATATTATCTTCCAGCCTTCATTTGCGTTGCCTATTTGTGAAAAGCGCGTGAATATTCGAGAACAGCGAGTGCTTTTTTTTCGAAAATGCGGTACAAATAAATTAGAGATTCAGGGTATATTCTCACATGGAATCAAGTTTTTATTCAAAAAAACTCATGTTGTGGAACATTGCAGCCATGACAATTTACTTTACCTAGTGTTGGGCTTTCACTGGGATTTGCGACTCGCATAAGGCGAGACTTTTTCGTCTTCTCTCCTTTCTTCTCTATCTTTTCCTCTTTCTCCTATTTACTTCTTCCTGTCTCTATCTACTCTCCTCTCTCGAACACGCTTTCTCTTGTTCTTCCGGTCACATCTTACTTTCTCACCTGCCCTCCTGATTTTCATATCTTCCTCATTCCCTCTCTCCTCTCTCCTCTTCTCTCTTTTATCATACCTCTCTACTCTTTGCTCTGGTATCCTTATTTTTCACCTTCTTCTCTTCCCACATCCTTCTTTCTCTGGCCGTCACACTATCCCGTTTCTCCCCTACCACTCTCTACCTACTAAGAGTCTCTCCCCTCTTCCTTCTTCCCTGTTCCTCTTCTCTCCTGCCCCATCACTATTTTATTCTTTTAAATTCCTCCTCCCTCTTCCTCCCTTTCCGTTCGATCTACACTTGCTCCAAACAGCTTCTTCGTTTCTTATCTCATCCCTGTTTACCCCTCATTTGAAACCTCTTCTGTCTGTCCACCCTAATCTTCCCCCTTCCATCTCGACCCCTTTTCCTCTCTTATCACTTCTCTCTTCTGTTTCTTTCTCCGCTTAACCTCCTACATCTTTCCTCTTCCATCTTCCGCATACTCTTTCCTCTTTCCTCCTTTCATTTTTTCTTCCTTATTCGCTCTTTCCGTATCTCTTGACTCTTCAAGTACTCTTTAATCTCCTTTTCCTACATCCCTTTCCCTTTTCCCTCCTCCTCCTCTTGCCCTTACCTCTATCCTCTCTTTTCACTCAATTGTCTGCCCCTTCTACTCTACTCCTTCCTTTTCCTCTTCTCTTCTTTCTACTCCTCCTACTCTCAACTCTTCCTCCTTTGTCTACATTTCCGTTTCTCCTTCACTACTATCTTATACTTCTAACCTCTTTCCTCTCCCGTCTCTTCTCGTTCCTTTCCCTTTTATTCCCTTCACTCTCCCATCTTCATTTTCCCTTCTTGGCACTTCCTTTCCCTATCTTCCCTTTCCCATTTCAAGTTTTTTTTCGCCTCTCTACAAATCCTCTCTCCTTTCTCCTGCTCGTTATCTTTTTTCTCCTTTTCCCTTCTTGCATCCTGCTTCTTCTCTCTTTCTTATTCCTTGTTTCTCATTTCCTCTTACTTCTCTTCTTTTCTCTCATTATCTCACTCAATCGTCCTTTCCTCATACACGTGAGCTCTCTTCTATCTTTCCTGAACCTTACTCGCTTCTATTAATGCTTCTCCCGCATCTCTCTGATTGACCTGTTTCCGTTCCAGCCTCCCCTCTTTCCTCTTTCCGTGACATCTTCGTCTCTTTACTCTCTCCTCCTATTTCTAACTTTCTCTCCTCTTCCTCTCAGGCTGTCCACTTCCTTTGAGTCCTCCTCCTACTCTCCCTCTTTTGACCTTACTTTTTGCTAAACTTTCCTCTTCTATCTTTCTTCTCTTCCCTTTCTTCTTCCTCCTTTTCCTTATTCATTTTCTCCCTTCCTTCTCAACTTCCTTCTCACTTTTTTCTCTTCCTGAACTCTTCTGCCTCTTCTATCCTCTCTCCTCTCTCCTCTTTCCTTTATTCTTCCCCTTTTCCACTCTTTCTTTGCTGATCCTTGACCCTTTATTTTCTAGAGAAGAAAAGGAAGACAGCAGTCTGTGCTCTCTCAGCTCGTTTCTTCACTCTCTTCTTCCCACTTTCCGTTTTTCCCTTCTCCTTTTTCCAACTTGTACTTCTTCTTTTCTTCTCTTCCAACTATTTTTATCTCGCCTACTCTTCTTTCTCTAATCCTTTCTCTTGACTCTTCTCTATCCCTCTCTTTCTCTTTTCTCTACCCTCTTCTCCCTTCTCTATTGTCTATTATCTCTTCAATCTCTTCCTCTGCAACGCACCCTTATTTCTCCTCTCTTCTACTCCATTTCCCCTTTTGCCCTGTCTCCTGCTCTTTCATTATTGGAAAATAAAACAATTCTTTCATCTAAACATCGTGTTTTCATCGAATAACTGTGTTCTCATTGGAACGTCCTAGTTTGCCAGAAATAAGACGTCCAATAAAAACATGGTTTGATAGAAGCACGGTCGTTTTGTATGAAAATATCATGTTCTCATTAGAACATTGTGCTTTCGTCGAAATAACGTTTCTACATCTTCACATCGCGTTTTCATAGAAACAACGTGTTTTTACTAACACTTCGTATTTCTATCAGAATATCTTGCTTTTGTTACAACATCATGTTCATATCAAAAAACCGCGTTCTCATTGAAATGTCGTGTTTTAATGAAAACATGACCTATTCATGGAAACTTGATGTTATTTAAACAAAATTTCACGATAAAACATTATGTTTTGATGGAAATATCACGGTTTTCTTCAGACAGCATCTTCCAACAAACATCACGTTCCCGTCAAGTAATCATTTTATTCAAATATTGTGTTCTTTTGAAGAATCTTGTTCTCAATTACATTGTCTGCAATTGACAAGTTCATGCAAATATCATGTTTTCATCGTAATATCGTGGTTCCATAACATCATCATATTTTCATTCAAACTTCATTTTTTCATCGAAACATCTTCTTCTGTTTAGAACATCCCATTTCGTTCAAAACATAATATTCTCAATAAATGGTCGTGGTTTTATTAGAACATCGTGTTCTACTACAATATTATGTTTTCAAGAAAACATCGTCTTTTCATGAAAATATTATGTTTTCATCAATACATTGTGTTTTCATAAAAACATCAGCTGGCAACAAGTAATGAATATTTTACTATTCCATCATTCTTGTAGCCATACAACGCAGATTCATCAAGTTTTCATAAGAAAAACATGAAAACGGTATGTTTCTCCACTTCCGTCTCGACTATTAAACACTCGAATTGCGCAGGAGGTATTTAATCAACAAAAAAATTATTGTGTCTGGGTATAACTATTTTTTTAGGTTCCAAAAAAATAATTCTCCAATTAAAGAGTAACAATCTTTCTTCAATTTCTTCCCTCAATAAACTTTGATGGTCAAAACGCCGCAAGCTTGCCTATACTTTGAATAAACAATTTCATTAGGATTGTCTCTTGTCTTTTTTTATAATTTTGAAAATGCAGGATCGTAGGACCGAAGAAGCTGGAGCTTTCGGTTTTTGTCAAAGTTTTTAAGGTTCTAAAGAACTTCATCTAAATCAATAAAAAAGGCTCGATTTACATTACTTGGTTAAAACTTGTTTCCCATTCTTAATTGAAAGATAATAGATTCAAAAAATTATTTACATACACCAATGTACCCAAAATTTGCATGGGAGGGATAGCAGACCAGTTATTACCTGAAAACTCCTGTTGAATTTCTATTCAAAGCCATGAAAACAGATTTTGATCGACCAAAGTCGTTACATCTTTCTTATGGAAATGGTTCGTGTGTCGGTATGAGAAAGTTCGTACGGTTGTATAGCAACATTATCCTGAAATAGAGAGGACAGTTCCGAGGTTCGAAACGCGACCACATGACCATTTTGCAGCAGCTAGAACACCACCCTCCTTCAACTATCCAAGCTCACCCCATTCACCCATCCCACCTTTTTCATCCCCTTTACCCCATCTATCCCTTTCACCCCTTTTCTATCCCGTCCAACTCGAAATGGCAAGCATCGTCACGGATTTACCGATAATGTTGCGCACTGACTATATCTATTATCTACAGATATATAGGATAGGGGATATCGACCTTTGCCAGTAACTACAGATTACTGTTATCAGAGCGTAACAACGCGAAGGGGTGGTTTACCTTGACACTGGTGAAATGGAAGATCAACGGGTAACGATGTTTAGAGATGGATTCGACCGCATTCAACCGCTTTCCGGAATATTTTTGTCATTGATAAAATGATAACTTGAATACCACGTGTAACTGTGCTGATAACGATAGTAATCGGGACATTGAGTCACATGAATAAGCTTATTTTATGATACCGTACTATGTGAATAATGGAATCAAAATTTGTGGTAGCATATCGTCGATGAATAGAAAATGAGAGCTAAAAATCCTTATCTCGCATACTTCCGGGATCAGAGTAAGGAAGACATACTATGTTGGCTCAAACTGGCGATTTAGTCGAAAGGACGACCATAACAATTTTATGATTTCCTATAAAATGATGTATCTTTTTTCTATCCAATGACTGAGACATGAGAAACATTACAACATTAAAAAATAAAGTAAATCAGTCCTAAAAAGAATACTCTAATTTTCAACGAAAAAAAAATTTGTTTGTACGAAAATTGGAACAGTTCTATAAAAATCTTATGAATACGACATATTTTATTATTTTGAAGGCTTCACCCCTTTTCTATTCATTCATTGTTAAATTGGTGACTTTAATGAAAATCGGGCAGATGACAGACTCGATATGTCTGTGTCAATAGTAACTTTAGACAAAAGATCAAAGTTGTATTAATTCAAACAAAGTATGCAAATAATTTGAGGCTGGGGATCAACTGCATTATATTTTATACAGTTCATGAACAAAAATTTTTCCAATATTATTTATTCCATCTTGTTTTCCTTTTTATGATTTATTAAAGTATCAATGTCCTATGACATACCTTTGAAGACAATTCTCAACTGAGCGTACGCGACGGATCTGAGGTTTTTTTGGAGTGCTGAATTGAATTTTGTGACATGTGGATGAGCATACAAAAATAGACATTGTGCGATAAGTTTTCTCTTCCAAATTATGGTTGATTAGAACATCAGAAAGAGTAAAGAAGTTTCTATCCAAAAGGATTTAAAGGTTCCACTATTTTTGAATCTATTCATGGTGTTATGTCCGGCTGGAGGATAAGAAGTAAGGCCAGAACATCCATGTTGGAAGCTCTCCTTCTAGTTTGATTTTTCCCCGGGATGACTTAAATGGAATTATTCTTTAGACGCACACGAAAATGAAATTTGGCATGTTGAATTCTCTTTTGTGTATAATAATTAGTTCATAGATATGGAATATTGGAAAATTTGCTATGTACAAGTGGCTCTTGTCACCATAATTGGTTGCAACATATGGAACTTTGTAATGTTTGAGTGACATCGGAAAAATTTCACAGAATTCCCTGTGTTCAAGTGTTTCATTGCGTAATGACTAGCTCGAACATAGAAAACGGAAGGATTTCAATTTTTAGAGGATCATTGCTGAAGGCTTTTCCTCCAGTACGATAATGGAGGTGAGTTAACAGAAATAGAAATTGCCATATCGAGTTGTCTTATTTCCATTATGATGAGATTCAATATGAGTGACTATGAACGCTCCTATCATTTCGAACGTGAGATACATAAAAAGAAGGGGTTTGATTCAGGTGTTCATTGATTCAAAGATAAAAACTTAAGAAATTTTACTTCTTGGGACCAGCTTCATGGAAGTTTTCTGTTATAAATTTTTTTTCGAAGGTGTTTCAAATTAAATGTTCCGTTACGTATATGAGCATACAAACGTAAAATTTTCTATAGGTCGTCTTCCCTGAATTGTGGTTGGTTTGAACATGAAGCAAACAAAGAAATTGGCGATGTTGAAGTGTCTTTTTCTGCTGTCAATATCTGGAATGTTAGAAAGGTTTGCATAATTTCTTACGTTCAGGTGTTTTTATTGTTTAATAATTAGCTGAAGCATGAAAAACGGAAGGAACTCTAGATCCACGTAGGTATTTCAACAAAAATAGAATTCTCTATATTAAAGGGTCTCTTTTGCATTATAATTACTTTGATATATATTATAATAATTGGCTCAAACATAAGAACCATAGTAAAATCCGGTATGTCCGAGTAGCCCTGTTCACTAGTATAATTTGAAACATGGATAACATGAAAAATTTGGTATGTGTAGTTGTTTATTGGCTGAAATATGAAAAGATTAGAGACTTTTTCACAAGTCAAATATTGACAAAGTAATTATTGAAAAAAAGAAAAACACAAAAAAAATTAGATTCTGCGCTTGCGCGTTGGTTTTTTGGGGCTAAAAATTTGTGGAGCAGCATTATTTTCCATATGGATTAAGATGATATGGCTACTTTTACCCAGTCGCTCGAAGGTGAATTCGACCATGTTATCCGGCTAGACACTTTGAAATTTGCAATATTGAGTTGTCCTTTCTGCATTTTGGTTGGCTTGAACATAAGGGACATAAGAAAATTGGACATGTTAAAGTGTTTCTTTTTGCTATCGTGAGGTAAAACATCAGAAAAACATCACAGTACTGTGCTGGAAGCTCTTCTTCTAGTAAGATTTCGCTCGGTAATAACTCGAATTGAGTTCATGCAGATATGTGAACAGGAATAGTATTTTCTATGTTGAGGTTTCTTTTTTAAAGCTTTGAACGAACGACAAGAGATATACCAAAAATTGATGGGCGAAATCCTTCATCAGAAAATGAGGTGGCATTCGTCAATTATTTCTTGAATAGACACTTGATTTTTCTTCCTTCAGAATAATATCAAAAATTATACACTGAATTCCTCGTGAAACAACACAAGTTTCGATCGGGAATAGAAAAACATAAATTGTTTACCCAAAAAGGATTCAAGAAGTTGTTGCGGACCTTCTTTATAAAAGTACATTTTTAATTAGAGCCTCTTGAAAGAAAGGATACTTCGAACAATGAGATATTAAATAAAAAAACATTTGCCCAAATAAGATCAAAAAATTTTCTTTCCACTGTTTCGATGTGACGGGCGCTTCTTCTAATTATAGGAACAAGACAATGAAAATATGCTCATTCTTATATCAAAAAATTCTGCCCACTGCGCGGGCACATTCTCTTCGCGCGCTACTTCCTTGGCCTTTTTACCTCCCTACAGTTGTATATAAATCTTGTAAGGGTCAAAAGCGAAATTCAGACTTTTTTAATTTGATGAGCGTGGATTCTCTTTTGTTGAAGCTTCTCCGGCTTTGACGAATACATTCTCATCGCGTGTCTCATGCTGCGCACTTGATCAAAGTTTTTCCAAAACGGTGAATAAGTTTTGTTGCCTATTTTTTCACCTGTTGTGTAGTTTTTCTATGAATTCAATTTTTAAATTTTCTATTTTATTTTTATGATTGGAACTGAAACTACACGTACAATGGGAAAGATGATCACAAATTTACAGATATTTTTCGGGTGAAAACTTTTCCCTGACAATCTTTTATGTTAGCTTTATTCATTTTTTCAACTTTTAATATTTTATTTTTATATTTATTTTTCCTGATTCAAATTAAAACTACATATCCTGTTGAAGAAGTAGAAAACACATTTAAAGATATTTTCCTGGTGCACAAATTTAGTCCATTAATATGTTCCCGCACCTTACATAGTTTGAACAAAAAATGAATCTTTGTATTCTTCATTATTTTTTGTGCGAGCGAAATTGAGTGACCGGAAACGAAAAGGGGACGAGCGCTCGAAACCGCTGAAAAGTATTGTCCAAACGTCTTGTGATATCGAAATTTCAAAATTGAGAAAACTTACTTTTTCTGAATACGTGATTGTAGAGAATTACAAGATGAAACTTTTTTCCCTTTTTTTCAATCCGATTTATATTTTAATAATAAACATAAAAAAGTGATTTTGAAAAGTTGCTAAATTCAATTTTTTTTTTAAACATGAATCGCCTCCACTCAAGCAAATATTATTTCAACAAATATCACCTAGCGATGCCTACAATTCGGAAAAATAAGTAAAAAATGCGAACTGTTCAATAATAATTAATTGCAAATGGAGACCTGACGGTAAGCACGTTTTCTTAGCTTCGACGAAGAAAAGTATCGAGTGAACTTCAAAGTTGAAACAACTTCCAGTGAGGTATTTGTTCCTTAGTAATGATGGAAGATTTCTGGAAATTTCTAGGTCGATTCATTGATTCATTGACTCTGGCCTGTATCTAATAGAAAATCGACTGCTTCATATTTTAAAATATTTTGTTGTTTCCTGTCAATTAGGGAATTAATGTCTATGAAAATTGTTGTTTTTTTATGAAATTTTGATCAGCTATTTTTGAATATTAGAAGATAATCATTTTAAATTATTCAATACTCCCTAATTCCATGATTAATTCAAAATGTACTGATTTAAAAAATTTTTAAGTTTAATTCCTTAAAGGGTACCCTCCGTTAACAATAGTGAAAGGCCCCCCTCCGGGAATACCATAATGAACTTGAGCCATCTTTTTCACACTATTTAAGAGGTAGTTTGGCCATATGAGTAGCCACCATTTCCCCACCTATATACATTTATGGGGTAAAAACCATAATTTTACAATATATTTTTTTTCTCCAAAACCCATAAAGATATCAAAACAAAACTCAGGCATATACTACTCCTGAAGGGGAATATGTGTGAATTCTTTTGAGTCATTAAATTAAGTTTTTCCAACCTAAAAAAATTATGTACCAAAAAATAAATTTTCAAAATGCGATAACTTTGCTCAGAAAAATGGCTGCACAGAAAATTTTTTTTTGAAAATGTATGATTTTTGAAGACGAATAAAATGCAGAAATATAAAATGTCAATTCTTGATGGGATCATCGCGAAAAAGTTGAAAAACTCGTTTTTTTTTACTTTCTTGGGGGGTTTTGGCGTTTAACTCTTTACATATCGAATTTTGTCAAAAACTGATAGCACCAATGGATTCTGCGGAAAAAAGTACGTGGAAACAATGTATAACAAGTCCAGAATTGATATTGAACTAGTCATTAAAAATTCAGCAAATGAAGAATATTTGGAACAAACAGCATAGTCCGTACTCGCATATTCAAAAATCAAAAATTTATGCATAAATAATCAAGAATCACAGACGGCTGACCACACCCACATTGTTTGATGTATAAATATACTCATATATGTGTTCATGTACATATACATATAAGAATGCTTTTTACGTTTGGCATTGCCCTAGAAGTCCATTTTACATCAGAAATCTGGTCAATTTCAGTTCAAATCAAATATCTTGAATGTTCAAGTTATTAGTTTATAAAGAAAAATAAAATTCTGAGACAAACACTTTTAAGTATTCAGATGTTTATTCTATGGCCAAAGGAACCATAATGTTGTATTTTTAATGAATTCTTAATAATTTAATAGGAATATTTATGAGCATAGGAAATAGCTGATCAATTATTTTCTACTGCAACAACTGCAGGATGAAGAGAGAATAAATGTTGAGTCAGGAATGTGAATTAGAAAAAAAAATTATTGACAGATAAATATTTTTATTATTTTTACTTGTTATACATGGTTTCCACGTACTTTTTTCCGCAGAATCCATTGGTGCTACCAGTTTTTGCCAAAATTCGATATGTAAAGAGTTGAACGCCAAAAACCCCCCAAAAAGTCGAAAAAAACGAGTTTTTTTACTTTTTCGCGATGACCCCATCAAAAATCGACATTTCGTATTTCTCCATTTTATTTGTCTTAAAAAATCATATATTCAAAAAAAAAATTGTGCAGCCATTTTTCTGAGCAAAGTCATTGCATTTTGAAAATTTTTTTTTGGTCAGATAATTTTTTTAGGTTAGAAATACTTAATTCCATGACTCAAAAAAATTCCTACATATTCCCCTTCGGAGTAGTATATGCCTGATTTTTGTCGTTGTGATATCTTCATGGGTTTTTGTGGAAGAAAATATATTGTAAAATTATGGCATTCACCCCATAAATATATATATGTGGGGAAATGGTGGCTACTCATATGGCCAAACTACCTCTTAAATAGTGTGAAAAAGATGGCTCAAGTTCATTATGG
>WSXT02086332.1:1596-11854 GCA_011762715.2 Neuroterus valhalla
CGGGGGGGGGGGGGGGGGGGAGTTAAATTTCTCACAAATCTGATACCTTTTCGACGAGAATGTGATAGAAAATTTCATTTAATAATTATACTACGCATAATGTTTCCGTGCTTTTAGGAGATATTGTAATCATGGGCTCATCATTCGCTCGCGAATTGAAGCACGCCTGGGGCGCGTCATTCGGATCTCGCGCTTCGCACTCGATGATGTATTGACCTCGCGCTGCGCGCTCGGCTACTCCCGTGCTTGATTCAGTTTACAGTGTAATGCATACACAGAGTTGCAAATAATGCAAAACTGTTAAAGATCTCTACTTTCATGAAGATGTTTGAATTTTTTTATTTTTGATGGAAATCGAGGAAAAAAAAACAATTTCATTCAATACCTGCCACCGATATTCACATCTCGCTTAGTTTCACTAGCAAACTGAATATTTTATTGTTTAAGAAGCTTTGTCACGATTAAAACAGAAAATATACGTCCTAATGAAAAATAGTTCGTATGAAACTCGAAGGCCTTTTCAAGATGAACAATTTTTTCATTTGAAATTTCTTCTTGTCTCTTTTTGTTCGGCTGGAAAATTGTATTTTTTTTTCATTTTTGTAAGTGCGTTAACGTGATTAAAACGAACACTATTCGTCTTTGAAAAAAAGGTTCCAAGAAAATGTTTGGATTTTTCCATGATAAATAATTTGACTTTTAGACATTTTTTCGCACCTTGCATATTTGGGCGGAAATGTTCGTTTTTAAGTTCTTAAAAAGCTATTTCGATGGATAAAACTAGAACTGTTCGTCAAAAACGTCTGGTTAACGAACTCGTCCTTCCTCTTCCGGCTTTCTTTTCTATAGACAGACACCTTCTCAAATCGCTTTTTCTGACTAGGAGGGTCTCAAAATGTGGAGATTTCGATAAATCTGCGAAAATCAATTTTCACATAATAGTATATTGTGTCATCAGACCAAAAACACGTGTTTCACGCGACGAGGCCGATGTTTGCTGCACGTGGCGATAGCAGGCGCAAAGCGCCTGTCGCTAAATACAGGAAACATCGGACGAGTTCGTGATACTGCGCCGTTTATGAGGTTTGCGCACTATGTACACTACCAAAAACATCGACTCCCCATATCTGATATGACAGAGTGGAGATGGAGAGGGAATCTCATCATTTGACATGCGCGAGTTGTCGATTTCAGCGTATTTCAGTCCGGCGGCTTACAAAAAATCCTCCACAGAATCGTGCAGTTTCCGCTCTGAGTTACTGGAAGAAAATGCGCGAAAATAGTCCGATTGCGAATAAAACCAATACCTTCTTATTTCGAAAGAGAATGTAAAATGAAATGAAGAAAAGTGCTGGGATTGAGAATTGAACACGCAACCTTCCAGTTATGAAGCCAAAGCGCTGTTACATAGGCTACTGAATAATTGAAAGTAATTCTCGCCAAATAGTATATGCAGTTTGTCAAATATTTGAAATTGGATTTTTTCGGAAAACTGCCAAAGAGCGCATAATACTCCTTTGGCAAATTAGTAATCAGGTACAGAGCTTCTATTTCCAAAATTATGAACCAAAAATGAAATTTACGGTAGGTGTCCACTGCATATGAATTGAAATCTATGTGTTTGAGATGTCAGAACACTGTAAAAAGTATATATTTAGCGGATGCTGGCAAGCATTCTTTCAAAAAAGCGCCTTCGAGGGATAGATTCTTAAAAATAATTAAGGAATTTTTTTATATCTCTAAGATTTAACAGGAAAAGTTGAGTTTGAATTTCGGATTTTATTATTAGGAGCTTGAAATACTTTCTTCTGAATAAGTGCGAATTTGTCAAGATTTAGTAAATGAAATGAGTCTACACCAAATTGAACAATGTTCGTGACCGTGAATTGAGAAATACAATTAAATTTAGCACATATTTCGGAATCGAATGTGAGAGCAAGGGCAGTATGTACATTTTAATTGTATTCAAAAATTTTCTCCAATTTAAATTTACTTTACTTTATATGCAACGAAAATTCGCATTGTTCCTCAATTCATTTCTGTGTTTCAAAAGTGCTGCAAGGTATAACTACACCGAATCTGAAGTACTTTTGAGGACTGGCGTTTTAGAGTGAGATTTACTTTTTCAATTTATGGTCGAACAAATTTTGAATGTAGCGATTTCGAGTTTTTATTTCTTTTCTACAGGAAGAATCTATTTTTTTAATCTTTTTAAGGATCCACTACAAAGATAGTTGGAATTTGAATGATTTCCTGAATTCCATATAACATAATAAAAAAAGCCAAAAAGGATAACTGTTCTTTTTCTGTTGATATATGCTGATATTATCTGACGAAAAGATGCTGCGATCCTATGGTAAATCAATTCCAAGATGTTTTTTCCTTTTTGGCCAAGTTCCAAAAAGCTCACACCATGACTTCAAGTCAGGGCTTTGTGTCATGGGTTCTCTTATTCTTATACAGGGGTACCTTATCTATTCTCTTTCAAAATATCGAGAAAAAAAAATTGAATCGAAAAAATTCAAACAGCTGAAAACCATTTTTGAGGCATTCGCGCTGACAAAAGTGTTCTCACAAAATGATTTTCGGCAGCGTAGCTGATTTTTCTTCTTCTCCCTAAAAATAATATTCATTTGATCTCAAAATAAAACTTTCCTGGACTTTTTTAGCCATAAATTCACATATTCACGATGAATATTATATTGGAGAAACTTTATGAGATAAGGTAGCATCACTGTTGAAATTAAATTTCACCAGCGATGTCACCTTATCTCATTCAATTCACCAACTGTACATGGGTTTCCCACATCCCCCTACTACTTTCCGTAAAACACCTAAATTCAAATAAGTCCCGTTACTTCCAGAGACGTTGTTCAAATCTTAAGTTACCCAACATGTACTTTTTTCCAGAAAATCGCGCAAAGCGGCAATGTACTCACTACTTATATAAGTATTTGCTGTGTACTCATTACCACTGAATCTGCTCCACTGAAATATATCCCCATCGTAGATAGTTCCCCCAGTATCTAAAGTACCCTCAGGAGTCTCGCTTGTCAAAATACGAATTAAATCGCGCTCCGCTGCGTCGTAAATAAAATACAAGTAAGTGTGTATAGGATAGAGCGGATGGGTTCTCGAATTCCAGTTCAAATCCCTTTTGGGGTTCTCACTCGCTTGAGGGTATCGTGGTATCGTCTACCACAGAACTGCCTCTGTGTACATACTCGGATCATAGACCCATATCGAAACAGGTGCCGCATCACCTTCTGCACCAGATCTTCAGTAACTATTATTTACATCGTCGCTCACGTTCTATCGACAAGACTACATCACATTAGAGTTGGAAGAGCCTGAAGCTTGTAGTAGTTTCAAAGGATGGCCGAGGCTTCGTTAAATACCCTCGAATAACCAGCAGAGCATCTGAGTGTTTGCACAGCAAACGATACAACCCTGTACACTGCACACTCTATAGTGTATGGTGTATAGTGTATAGTGGAGAGTATATAATGTCTACCCATTCGAATTACCTTCATGATTTCACCAGCCACTCGATGACCAGATTCCATCGTTTCAAGCTCCGCGGCTCGTATCATCATCCATAATTTTCCTGGTGAACAATATATGGCACTGCTGTGTCATCAAAAAATAATTTGGGTCAAAACTGCATGTGCTACAGTTCGAGACAAAATTTTCAGTGGTGGGGGAGTGTTTATCTTTTAGAAATACAAAAGCGTTACCAGACCTTTTATTCAAAATATTATGCAAAGTTACTGATCATTATCGATATTTATTTTAAATCAATCCATTATTTAGTTCAACATCCATTTTCTTCGATTTCACATTTGCGTATTCGAATTTCCGTTCAACAATTGATTTTTCTCAGTAAAAGTTACTGGAGCAGTCAGTTGATCGTGGGGGCTAAGGCATGCGCTTTGGACCCACGCCGGCTGGTTGTGGGTTCGATTCCCGCCTTGCACTCTGGAAGAGCCTCAGCGGCCCACGCGGTGAACACTTGCCTAGCAGGGGAGTGTTCATCTCCGGAAAGTCGTGGTGCCGGTACCTTTTGAGTAAAAGATTACTCTAAGTACTTGGGGCTGGGGTTCTTGGTGGTTCGGAACCCACCTCGAGCTGGAGGTTCCCCTTACTTACTACTAACGTAGTGGTAGGGTGTGTGAAGGAATGGTGGAGAGGTTCGAGAGGTTCCTTCAGTTGAAGATTATTTATTTGAGTACATAACTCTTATTCTAGGTTTGACATTATTTTTTTTAAACTGAAAATGTTACTCTTCCATTTTTGATTGAAGATAATTATTTTTCGAGTTCGAAATTCGACTATTTTGTTGGAACATTGTATTATGTCTTAGAAAATTATTCTTTCTATTTGAAAATCAATCTTCTTGGTTGAAGAATGAGTTATTTTCTTGGAAATCCGTTTCTGTGTTATCGTCAATTGATTTTTTTTTACCGTACGTCAAACTTTCCCAATTTTCGTAAAGAGAAAATTATATTTGCTTCTTGAAAATATTAGTATTCTAGGAAAACTTGATTTACTTTGCAATGTTTCACCTGTTGTGTTAGAGGATGTTTAAAATGAATGTCTTGAATTGGAATGAATTTTTGCGACATACATAAATATGTTTGTTCTAGTTGACCGGGAAAATTGAAAAGCTTGACCGTGAAGAACCGGGTAAAGACCGGGAATTTGAAATCGTCCGCTGAATCGCCACCCTGTTTATTCCTTTTCTCTTTAAAATTAAGAGGAAGGGATACAAATATATTTTTAAAGTAGGGGAGACCGGGGCGATTCGTGACATCGCGAAAAATCTAAAAAAGGCACCGCAGGAACCTAGGTGAAACTAAAAATCGGAAAAAATTCCTGTAGGTGTCTCTAGTGGCCTCCTAGGTTGGAACAAAATGTGACATACGTATCTGTCATAGTACGTTGTTGGTGGTATAACAAGTGTTTTCGAGTGACGAAAGTAAAATTTTGAAATCTCTGATTTTTTGTTTTCACAACAAATTTGTCGGATGTATACACCATTCGGTAAGTCTTACTTGTTATGTTTATGTTTCGCGAATGTAAACATGACATATTACGCTGGGCCATTTCGTGACATCAACACCCGGGGTATTTCGTGACAAGTTGACTTTCATCAATTCTAATGCAAAAATTACAAAAAGAGGTCGAAAACGCAGAAAGACTGCAATTCTGACTGACTCAACCGAAATGGATGCACTGGTGGAAGAGGAAGTACAAAAAGTCAAGAGAACCAAGAAGAATGGGAGGACCAAGCCTTCCGCAAATCAACCAGTTTGAAAACAACGTGGGCGCCCAAGAAAAGTTGTCTGCAACAGTTCTGATGACGACTACAACATTTGTTGTTAAAAAAGATCGTTGGGAACAGTTCTCATGATGAATAATAAAATTCAAAAAATCATTGGAAAATGCTATATTTGAGTATAACAATTGATTAATCACAGTGTCACGAATTGTTCGGCCTCTGTCACGGTTGGCCCCGGTATCGGGGTAATTGGTGACATGAGACATGGTCTGAAATTTTGTGTTCCACCTTAGATAAATATCATAAAAAAGGCACACATGAAATTTTTTGTAAAGTAGAGGGTTGAACCTTTGAAAAGCAATGGTGATTGTTTTCTTCATCTATAACAGTCTATTCAGGAAAAATTCGCAAACTCATAATGTCACGATTTGCCCCGGTCTTCCCAATAGAAAATTTTGTAAATTAACAGAATTGTGAATACATGCAATTCTGACTAATTACAGAAAATTTTTGTCAAGAACGATGATTCTCTCTTGCAAACCGAGAATTTTGTAGAGAATTATACTTTTTTCCTTTAACCAAGTAATTCCTGATGCAAGACGGGAAAATTCGGAAATAATTTTATTTCCCTATTCCAAAAACATCCCCTATCCTGAATTAGATTCCGTTAAATTCAGGATATTCCTAAATAAAAATAGCTGTCTCCAAACTCTTTTGAATCGACCAGGACAACCTCGGGGATGAATAGAAATCCTAAGTCATTTACAGGGTGGCGACTTGACTGAAAAACCAGGAAAGACCGGGAAATGACCAAGAATAAACCGGGAAATGAATGGGATTCCAAACGATATCTCAGCATTTGATTTGAAGAATGTAACGTCCCTTTATCCGATTATTAAAATATTTATGATTGTACAGAGACGTTTTTAGGACGTTCTTGAAACGTCCTAAGTCAGGCCAAAAAAAACGTCCTAAAAACATACATACAATACACAAACAATGTTCTGAAGACGTTTTTAGAACGTATTCGGAACGTAAGAAGTTTTTGAAAAGTTTTTTTGCCTGACTTAGGATTTTTTTTTGGCCATTCTTAAAACGTCTTCCAAACTTTACCTCCTAAAAACATTTCAAGGAAACGTCTTTAAATTTCGTGCCCACTGGGCACGAAATACTCATACTCCATGAGAGGAAGAATTTTTGTTTTTTTTTTTCCATTATAAGAAAAACGTTTCGCGAATTTGTCACTCTACGAGATTTTTTTAGCCGACTCAAATTTCATGTTCAAATTGATGATAGCCCTAAACATACAGGAAGATCTATTATCTAAATTTTTTCAGAAGAATGTATTTATCACGTTCTATTTGTTTTTCCCTCATTTATCTAACTTAGGACAGGGAATTCGAGAAAATTAGTATAGTTTTTATTTCAGGGCGGGGAGTTTAAGTGAAGAAGTATAATTTCACTTGGAATTGGGAATTTTTTATATGGAACGGGAAATTTTAAACTAATTACAATTCGAATTTAGAAGAGAGGTATTTTAGGAAATCCTTTCTCCAATTCAGAATTCGTCACAATTTTCAAGTCCCCGCTCCTTTATTTCGAATACATTAAGTACTTCAAGCAGTCTTCAGAGTAGAAGTAGTATTCCGAAGAAGGAATATTTCTGCATTATGGTGGAAAACTTGTTTACATTGTTCAATGCGAATTCATCCTTGTTGAGTTGAAAAGAAAACTACTTATTTAAAATTGAAACTTAGTGGTTGAAAATAATTTTTTGTTAAAGTTGCAATATTTCGAGTAGAAATTAACCTCTGGTTGAAAATACAATTACTTTCTTAAAAATTAATTAAATTTTTTTTTGGTGAAAATTCAAGCATCTAGTTGGACATTGATTTTTTATTTTGAAAATTAAAATATTTTTTTGAGAATTCATGTGTCTTCTATGTTGAAAACTTGCCTTTTTTGTAGAAAATTTATCTTCATGGTCAAAAATTCATCTTTTTGCTTGAAATATATCTATACATTTGAAGATTCATCATTATACCTGGAAATTCATCAGTTTGGTTGAAAATTGATTTCTTTATTTGAAAATTTAACTGTTTCATTTTCAGTGGAAATTATTTTTTTTTTCGGAAGTAATATTCTTTTAAAAAAATTCTTCTTTATGGTTAACAATTCAAGGTATACAGCCAAACATTCTTCATTTTTCTCCAATATTCATCTTGTTGAAAACTCTTGTTTTTGGTTCAAACTATACTTTTAAGCCAAAAATGTCCCTCTTCCATTTTTGTTTGAAAAATTTTCTTTTCATAGTTTGAATTTCAACAAATTCGTTGAAAAATTTTATTTTTTGGTTGAAAATAAATTTTTTGGCAGAAAATTGGTTTATTATAGTTAAAGGTTCATCATTTCAGTTGAAAATCCGTCTTTCTGGTTTGAAATATAACTACTTCAGTTAAACATTAAAAATTTTATTCGATTCTTCATCATTTTGGTTAAAAATACAATAATTCATTTAAAGTTTGGTTTATTTTGTTTTTCCAAAGTTGTTTTTTTTTTGTTACAAGTAATTTTTTCAAACCTAAAATTAACTCATTCCAATTGCAAATTTAATAGTTTTAGTAAAAATTCAATATGTTCATTTTAACGTCTATTTTTTCAAATTATAATTTTAGTATTCAAATTTTCGTTAAAAATTTATTCAGTGGATTTATTCAATCTATTTTATTTTTAATTGATTTCTTCAGTTGAATATTCTTTGTTCTAGTATAAAACTCTTATGATTGGTTTGGAACTAGATTTTGTCTAATAAAAATTTCATTGTTCCTTTTGTGGTTAAAGATATCTATTTTTTGAGTTCGGAATTCGACTATTTTGTTGATCAGTGATTATTCAATAAAGTTTTGCCTGATTTTAATGCTTTCCACTAACGGTCGCTCACATCTATTTTAGGCAAGCAGTGAAAAATAACAAGGATTTCAGTGAATAGTAACTCTTGTAGTCGCAGTGAATTTTATTGAATATGAAGAGAGGTTTGCTGATTCTTAGTGATATTTCACTTGTCGGACTTTTTATTTAAAATTTTTTGAGTTTAGCCCTACAAGATGTTGAAAAAAAAACTTATTTCCGTCAATAATGTTATAGGGGGACTGGGCTGCCTGATAATAATAATATTTTCTTGTTTTTGTTTCACTCCCCGAGTCTCTTCTATGTGGTATACAAACAAATGTTGTGCAATTATTCTTATTTTTGAAAAACGGTTAATCCTGTGGTCCAAAGCCTTTGAACGTTGGAAAATGTTTATAGCTTTTTTTGCTCTCAAAAATACTAATGATTTATGTAAAAACAATAAGTATGCTAGAAAAATGATGGAAGTCATTACTGAAAATAATCTCACTCTGATTTTATTCGAAAAAGCTAATCTCAACCTCTCTTCAACGCATCCAAGAATCAAAATTTGATGAAACATATATTTTTATGCTATTTCAATATCCAAAAGTGACACTGTTGAATAAAACATTATCTGATTCTGAGTTCTGATGCAAATTCTTTTAACAACCTTTATATTTAAAGACTCGCGTTCGGAAATAACAAAACAGGTTGTAACATTCCATCCTTTACAGAGGGTAGTTTCTGCATTTCTGCATTCATCATCTTTCTAATTAGGGGACTGCTCGATGGCCTGAATCCGGAAATACAATGGCATGTTTATTTGAAAAAACATTTATAGATATTTAAACTGTAATCACACATCTCAACTTTTTTAACTTTTTAAAATTTAAATAATTTTTAATTATTCAAGGAATTTCATTCTCAAAATATATAAAAAAGGCATATTATAAGTTTCCAACCGTCTCACAGTGGTCCAAACTCTTCGAAAGCTGGCCGAAAATCAGAATCTTGATATTTCACTCTGTTCGAGTAACCATATATGGTTTTTGGGGTTGCTGGTTTCGGAAATGTAGTCAAAAATGGGAAATTCAAAACGGCGAACCCAAAATGACGGACATTCTTCGGAAATTTGCAACATTCAGTGAGTTCTTCGTGGAAAAAGTCTGTGCGACATGGGAAATGCTCGTCAAGGTACGTACATTAGGAATAAGTTATAAAATATTTATGATTCGCAAACATGTTCACGATGTGTGCGATATATTGCAGGGAAAAAAATTATCTTCTTATGTACACGGGAAGAAATTTGGTACAACAGCGGCACTTATAGGCAACTTCGTTGCGCCAAACTGTAGTACTCCAATACGTCTTCTGTTCATGACAATTGTTCTCCCTCTCAGAGAACGCTACGTTCACAGTGTAGACAACTGTCGTCTTAGAAACGGATAAACTAACCTTATGGGACAGAAGCGTTCCAAAAATTGGTGTTGCTGCTGCTTTCATGCCTTGGTTGCGCTGACCTACTACTATGAATGCAGCAGCTGTATCGAGATTTGTTGTTTCTATTTCGGAAAAGTGTCTACTTTTCGAAAACGTTCTTACTTGCTGCCCCGAGCTGCCTTATTTCACGAAACGTCGTTTTTTAGAAAATTTCCTGTCATTTCGGGTCCGCTGTTATAAATTTTGGATTTTCTACTTCATTTTTTAATTCAGCTACCCCAAAAACCTTATATTGGTACTCCAGCGATGTGAAATATCGAGTTTCTGGTTTTTGGATAGCTTTTTGGGATTTTGAACTACTGTGCGCCTGCGCCTATAGAAAGTGGTGTTCACTTTTAAGGGTAGTATTCTGAATAAAGTTGAGGTAGGGTTAGTTTCAGTGATCCTCATCATCATTGGGTTAGCATACTTGTTGCTGTTAGATTAGTAATTTGTAATTTTTTACACGAAAAAATGAAATCTTTTTAACTTCTACACGGAAAAAATAAACGGTAAAAAATTATCATTACGAAAAAACTACTTAAGGCTACCCCGGCATGCAAAGAAATTAGGATCAGCAAGGTCAAAATAAAAGATTGCTTTATATAT
>WSXT02086343.1:0-11854 GCA_011762715.2 Neuroterus valhalla
ATACATACATACATACATACATACATACATACATACATACATACATACATACATACATACATACATACATATACACACAACAAGAAGGTATAGAGGTTCGGTTCGGTTGGATTCCTTCGGCATCGAACTGATGGGCCTATGACAAAGCCACCGAACGCGTCCTCAGGTTGCGGATGGAGAGTCCATGTACCGAGGGCTTCTGCTGCATACGGTTACGAAAACTAATAAGCAGTCGCGGACTCTCGCATGCGGAGCTCTGTGAGGGTGGATAATCCCTTTCCTAGCTGCTCGTGGGACTAATCATGGAAAAACGCAGCTCAAATCCAATTATGAATGCGGTTCAAAATGATCGAATGCGCAGAGCACCTGACAATGAATCGGCCAGTATTGACAATCGTCTTAGAGTTCAGTGTGCTGAATCAGATGGAAACACGACGACGAACCGGCGAGACAATCGATGTTCTTGCATCAACTAAACAAGAAGATTGACTGGGCAAGATAAAACGCGTCCCGTATGCAGTGTGTGATTGACTACATAAAATCTGGTAAATCTTTTACGGCAAGGGTCCGAAAGTTCGGTCATGACATGAGGATCCATCATCACACATTGAAAATGTCAAAGCTGATGACCATATACCAGCACATTGTTGACAAAGTACGAGTGAAATCTGACGCAAGGAGGATAATTAAAAAGAGAGGGGGATGGGTCAGAGAGAATCAAAAGTTTCTCGCTGACCCATCGGGCCTCTTTGGAGATCCTCCTGTTTTTGTTCAAAACCCACCAGAGTCCGAAGGAGTCGAGACTTTTTGGAAGGGACTGAAATTATCATACGTTTCGAGGAGCTGTGCAATAATCTCATAATATCCGAGAGTGCATGCCCACCAATCACTGCTGAGGAGGGAAAGAAAGCATTTAAGAGCACGAAGCACTTCTCCGCTGCTGGTCCCTGATTGTATTAACTACTATTGGTGGAAGAAGTTCACTTCTACACACCAACATCTGGCCCGCATCTTTACCTTATATTTAAATTCGGAAAACCCTATTCTGCAGTGCCTGGTGTTAGGACGAACTGTACTCCTACCGAAGAAAGGCGACTTGTCCAACCCACGAAACTACAGATCAACAACTTGTTTGAACACGGTGTATAAGATTTTTACATCTATCCTGAATGATAGAATTGTTCGGATAATTGGACCTGTATGGAAGGGGCGTTCCTTTACAAAGCCGCGGAGAAGGCAGCTGAAACCCTTGGCCTGGAACTCAACATCAGGAGTGAGGACAGTAAAGATCAATCCTTGTCACATGAGTCAACGTTTGCTTTTCTGAAATCACTTTGAATCAATTCAGGAACTGAGAGTTTCATTTTTACGTATCAGGACAGTGTGGCTTCCGCCTAAGCATACCGTAGAAGTATATTGCGTCAAGAGGTTTCCAGCGATAGGTGCAGGACGTGTCTTAAACTCCCTGAGCACCTATGGCATATACTATCCAAGTGCCTTATTCACGCAGGATCGACGCATTTGTACAGACACAACGCTGCCTTAAGAGAGCTCTACCACCATCTCTGTCGCTCTTATGACGCTGGCCGCGACCCTGTCCTGCTGAACGCTTCAAGGGGGATAGAGTCTATTGCTGAGAACGAGGAGTGCCGAATCCACTGAAACTACGATTTCTCGACAATAGCCCCTATCCAACACACAAGACCTGACATCGTGCTCCTTTGCAAACGTGACCGAATCATGTTTGTGATCGGAGTCTCGGCCCCGGCCGACTACAACATCAGAGCCAAGGAAGCCGAGAAAAAGGAGAGGTACAAATATCTCAGAGAACACCTACAGCGACATCATCAAGGCGGATCCAGAGGGGGGGCTATGGGGGCTGTAGCTCCCCCCAGAAGTCCTTCGATTGTGTGGCCGGCAGAAACATCGCAACTCGTAAATCGTTTAATCGTTTAATCCCAACTCTCAAGTCCTCCCTACAGCTCAATCCTAGATCCGCCACTGATCAAGGATGTTCTGTTGAATTAATTATTCTCATCATCGGTGCTCTTGAGAGTGAGACACCTTCACTGGTTAGTAAACTGAAAGCCATACCCGTGTGCCAATAATATGCCGTGACTCTTGCGGGATGGATGCAAAGAGCAGTCATACGTGGGTCGCTCCGCGTCCTTAAGACACACGAGAGTTTTGCCGGTCCTTTATTGTGATTTTGTCGTGCATTTGGTCACTCATCTCACGGTCGTGACACGTGGCCATATGTGTATTTTACCGTGGTTCAACTGGGAGCTTGTGTTATTTTTCCTTAATGAGAGTTGGTCCCAGGTGGACCCTGCGGTGGTTTGAAAACCAATGTTTTTCATTTTATGTGTGTATCACATATGTTCGATGTGCATAGTAGTAATAGATTTGTGAGTAAATTTGTGACGAATTGTATTCTAACCGATGTGGCTTTTTATATAACATTCCTGTGAACCTTGAAATGATGTAAATCAGAATATAAACTAAGAAGTACAGTAATAATTACTGAAAAGTGTGGAGAAAATTTGTTTCATTTCTCCTACTCTTACATTTGTCAATGAAGTTCTACCAATTTCCTGTTAACTAAACTAGAAATCAAGTTTTAATAAAACTTCTATGTATCCCAAGTTTACTTGACGGAGTCTAAAAAAGTTTCCTAGCCAGCTTTTCTGTGTACTGAACCATATATTCCATGTAATTATTAGTCTGTGTTCAAAATTCTCTGAGCATGTTATTTCAGTGTATATCTGGAGCTCTCCTCGTTCTTAAACATGTGAATTTCTGTTTTTCATATGAAAAAGAAGTTCAACGCAGAAAGTTTGAAACTGAGTTTATTTAAGAGAACATAGTAAAAATTGAGAACATTTTTAAAAAAATGATTACATTATAACAAGTAAAGGTCGGTCGAAATTAAAATAACATATTTTTCAACTTTTTTGGATTGAATTGTTTAAGATGAAGTATGGAATGATTATGGAAACTATATTGCCAATATAAATATTCGAATAAATAATGGAACTAGTATTGTGTGAATTCTACTTACGAACAGGATACACGAATATCATAAAAGTAAAGAGCACAGCGCAAATCGAAAACCTCATTTTGATAGAGAAAAGTAAATAGTTTCTGATGAAATTCTTGGGCTCGGACTGAAAGGATGTGGGATACGTCTTGAAAGTACATATACACAATTGATTACCTCATAATATGCTTGACTATTATCTACATTTACGCCAATGAGTAAACTTCATTTAACTCCCTGGAACATGTGAATATTTGGTTAAAGCTTCTTCGGCTTTAACGGTTACATTCTCATTGCGTGAGTCGTACTACGCACTCGATTACATTTGTCCATAACGTTAACTTTTCTATATCTATTTCTATGTTTTGAATAATTGATTATT
Source organism: Neuroterus valhalla (assembly GCA_011762715.2). NCBI lineage: Eukaryota > Metazoa > Arthropoda > Insecta > Hymenoptera > Cynipidae > Neuroterus > Neuroterus valhalla. Next base: position 3,423 of record WSXT02086343.1, read on the forward strand.
TGCTATTATATTACGAGTCAAAATGATTATTGATATCACAACAAGCTTTTTCTCATCTTCTTGTTTTTATATTTATGAAAAAATGATGTCTTCTTGGAATTAACAATTTTTCTTTCAAACATTTTTTTCGAATCTCATAAAGTTTTGCTGGAAACAAGACTCTCTCATTTTCAAAGTTATTTAGAACAAAAACTATGCCTCTTATGAAAGGATATCATCCGTCAAATTTGTAGATCATTTTGAGGTAAACATTTTCGTTCACGCACATTTTTTTGCTATCTCATGCAGTTTATCCAGAAAATGGATTTTTTTAAAATCATTTTCGCAAACAATGCAAAAACCACGCACCCTTGGAAAAATCGTGGAAGACGAATTTGTAGATTTACTTGAGATCAGTAATTTTGTCTCGAAACAGTTTCTTCCCATCTTGCATAATTTATTCGTAAAATAAATTTTTTGAACTAAGAATATAATTTTCGCTAATAGAACAGAAACTGTGCTTTCTATCAAAAAATGGTTATGTGCCAATTTGTGGATATTTTTTGGGGTAATAGTTTATGTCCCATAATTTTTTTCCTATCATGTCGAGTATTTTGTCAATGACCGAAAATACCGCTGGTCAAAAAAGGCTGAATGACGAACCTAATCTTCCTTTCGGTTCCTCAAAACGTGTGCCGGAGCGCGATCCATTCCGATTACTCTTCCAAAAATAGACCGATACACAGATGACGACATCGGTGCTGACAATGAGAGACACCATAGTAAAACCTGTTGTTTACGATTCAGTAGGTCTCTCGAAACCTGGCTATTGAAATATTTCAGTGAATGTCGATTCGACATAAAACCAATACCTTGTCATTATGATTGGAATGTAGGAAGAATTGTCTCGCCTGAGAGTCCAACTATATTTATTTTAATTTTCTTGGGTCCGTAAAACCGAATCTGAAGTCCGTTCGATCTCATCACCTCCAGAGATTTGCAGTTACGTGTAGCTGGAGGTTTTTTACGTAAAATACCTAGGTGAAGTGTTTTACGTAGAAAACTGGTAAAATATTTAGTTATTTACGTGCTAACATGGCGGGCCTGTAGAACTGTGTATAAACTCACTTTTTTGGATTTCTGGTACCGGCCTTCGTAGGAGTTTTCTCGGATGCCAATATTGTTAATTAATAGCAATCATGTCAATTAATACTAAACACAAACAAAGATAACCATTACGGGACTCCATAATTTCATGGAATGAGCTTAACTTAAGAGGTCTACAAGTGAATGTGAACAATAAAAATCATCGAAATGTAGCGCAATGTTTTTTTTTTGTAACAAAATATTGAAGAATGTTGCTTATAAGCAGCTTCTAGGACAAAGGTATGTAAATAGTTGTGAAATGTTGTTATTGTTATTCATATAAATATATGTAATCAAGAAGTATTTTGATGTAATTTTTTGAGAATAGCGGTGAATTATTCTAACCTGGAAAGCCTTCTCAATTTGCAGATCTTTATAACATTTATATCTATATGCTTTTATTATTATCAAATATTGATCAATTCAATATTTAATTTAATTAATATTCATTTTCAGCTTAAATTTTGAACTTTATAAATTTTGGAATGCAGTTGTTAATACTTGAACAATAAAAACAATTTCAAGCGTCTTAAATAAAAAACTCTTAGATAGAAAACGTTCCTCAATTGATCAACTGGAAATATAATTTATTATTATATGAAATATCACTGCAGTTTGAGTGTTCAAAATTGAACAATCATTCATTTCATAAGACGTTTCTGAATCGGCTCATTATCAAAAACTGTTTAATTCCAACGTTGAAAACTAAACAGTTATAATTCAAAAGCCTTTCTAAATAAATATATTTAAACGCCGGATTAAAACTTTATACACATTTCTATAGTTTCAAACAATTTGTAATCAATATTTCATATTTGATCCTCAAAAAATATACAAATTACTACTTATCAAATATTACTCATTTATTAATTGAGATTCAGATTCGAATCTTCTTTAATCATTCACATTGTTTTATTATAGGATATTCCATTTCCAAATTATTCAAATTTGAATATTTGTAATTGGAAAAGGACAATTCCCAAGATTGTTGAATGAAGGTTTCAACGCCTTTTACAAATTATAAAATGAAAATATTTCTGGAAGATATTTAGGCAACACATTCTAAAAAATTATAAAATCACACAAAATTTTCGTACTAAATTATTTCCAAATAATAATATTGATGAAAATCATTTGAAAACATGATCACATGTGAAGTTGGTTGAGCTGGAACAAACATGCAACTGTTCTTGAATCAATTCTACCGAAATTGAAATGAATAACCGTAATACTGCATGGTGACGAAGAATCTTACCGGCTCTATGAGTAACACTCATTTCTGAGCTCGCATCTGACATATCGATATCCATCGCATCAGGAACATTATCATTTTTCATGTCATGAAAATACATGCTGATAATACATAATTCCCTGAAAATTAAAAAATAAGTAATTCCACAATACCGGGTTATTCGAATATTTGCCGCCGCATTGCATGCAAGTTATTGAATGAATAACACTAACCTGTGTCTTGCAGTATTTTGTAGCACTTTATGGCAACCTAAGCACCTGGCCACGCTTTTCTCATTTTCTTTCTGAACATGAAAGCTGATTCATTGAAGGTACCATGTTTTGGCTCACCTCCTCTGCTCATGCTCATATTTTCCAAATCCAAACGATGAAAGTATCTGGATTTTCTAGATCTAGATAATTACAAGTTTTTGAGGTTACGGTTGTGGAGGGAAACAGGGAATCCCCAGAACGTGAAGTCCCCTATACGCGTAATTTATATCGTGTGGGAAACTAGCCACGTAAAATACCTAGTAATTTACCGTAAGAAACTACGTAAATTACGCAGGGTATTGTACTTACCCATCCATGATCACCTTAGCTTTCTGGCGTAACCTCAAAAATTCTCCCCAGCCGAAGAAAGGAAAATTCTGCCCTGAGAGTCACACCATCTTTATATATGTTTTCAAGGTCAACAAAACCGAATCCAAAGTCTATTTTACTCCCTTACGTCATGTTCTGGACACAACCTCAGAAATTCCATGGTTACACAAAAATAAAATAAATTCTGGTCTGGGCGTCAGGTCCTTTTTACTCTATGTATTCGTGGTCGATAATAGCGAATCTAAAGTCTATTTTACTCTGTCATGGAGATACACAACCTCGGGAGGTCTCTAGGTCAGAATCATTTTTTTTCTTGCGCCGCTGAGGTGACTCATTAAGGTTATAGTAAAAACCTGACATGATGAGATGAAACTTAATTTCAAATTGGGTTTATTTCAAAATATATAGAAGTATTGTCCAACTGACTAGGCCTTATTCATTTTTTTTTGTGTGGCTGAAAAGACTTTTTGAGGTTATGTCAAAAATCTGACGTGTTGAGGTAACATGGACTTCACTTCAGGTTTTAGCGAATACAAAAAAAACATAGTCTGACCCCCTGGATAGATATTTTTTTTGTGTGGCTGCGTTATGCCTGCTTCAAAAATGTATGATTTCCAATAACTAATCACAAAGCTTTGATCAGTAGTGATTTCAAATCAACGTTTTACATTTTGAAATATAAGGGAAAACAGTGCACCTTTATTTCTGTATCTAGAACGCGAAATTGCTATTTATGAGTTTCTCAAATCAGGGTTGAACAATTCTTAGTTGCAAGTATTTATATTTTTCACGCAGGAGAAGCAAATATGTCAATCATAAATGGAAAATGATTGTTGCACCCGTTGCTTCATATAAACCGCTTAGGCCTAGTTTACTGTAGCCTCATTATCACTGTTTCATTGAAAATCATTCAATTTTAAGGATTCAACAATTATGATTATAGATCATAACTGCAACCTCTATAATTCGAATTTTTTATAATTCGACCTTTTTTCTGGCCCCGGCTGAAACCTGATGTTTCCCATGTGAATATTTCTCGATAATTCGAAGTTCGATAATTCAAATTTCTCGATAATTCGAAGAGAATTGTATGTCCCGCCATGATGATACCCTCTCTAATTCGAAGTACAGCAGTGACCAACTCACAACTGCGATAAACTCATATTTATAATTTGAGCGGTTGCATGTGATTGGTCCGTTGGGAATGGTGGAGGTTGGCGTGTGTGACAAGAGTGGGCAGACTGTCCACTCCCGTGCATTGGATCTCACAAGAGGGGGCGATGGTTGGGGCTAAAGAGCCTCAAGGTAGAGAGTTGCGAACTTGCTCAGCGCGGATTGGTCAAGGTGAATCGCGGACATCTTTTACTAATACTAGAGAGTCCCATCCGCCTCAAGCAGAGAAGTGGGAGAACCAGCTAAGCGCTGATTGGTCGAGATGAGTGGCTGACCAAGTTCGCAACTCTCTACCTGGAGGCTCTCTAGTTGGGGCTCCGTCATCCCTCACCCTCTTTTTCTTGTATAGTTCAATTTTGATAGGGAAAGTTGCATAACACAGAAGAAAATGACTGAATTTTTTAAATAATATACTGTTTTTAAAATAAAAACCACAGGATATATTAAATCTGTTTGTTCTTCCATGCCGTCCCGCAGACGGCATGGAATTTCAATTTAATTAATCTTTACACAGCATAACAATATTTAAAATGATTTGTATCACATATAGAACAATAGTAAAGTCTACATCCAAAGGGTTCATGTAAGTCTCTACAATAATTTTTCGGAGGAAGAACGTCTTCGCACGTTCGAAACGTTAAAAACCGTACTGTGAGTTCTCACAGTTAGTTGTACTACAATAAACGACCAGTTATCAACAATTCGAACATCTCAATATCTTAACTACCCTGGTCAACACAAATAAGATCCTAAAGAAACTATTATATTAGATGGGAAAACATTTTTACACTGCGTGCGTCGAATGTTATTAGAGGGAAATCCATTATACGTTCTATAAGACGCATAATAAACGTATGAACGAATTAGGTGCGTTTATACTCTTATGTCCGATAATTCGAATTCTCGATAATTCGAAGTTTTTTCCGGTCCCGGAGCACTTCGAATTATCGAGATTTGACTGTACATAATAAGCGAAACAAATAAATGCAAAATAATTTTTTTTATACCTTTGATAATCTCTATTGATAATTTAAAATCTCAACAAAAAAAGGTTTGCTGTTCAAATTTGAAGGAGTCTTTGTTCTTTGTGATTTTCAGCTATATCCACAATGCGGGGACAGAAAAATTGGTTTTTCGCGGAATTGATGCGATTATTTTAAACAAACAAAACAAGGTTTTCATTGCTATTAGAACTTCGCGCAAACAGTTTTTATTCCGATATGCCCTGATGTTCATCATCCCCTAGAAGGCTATATTTCTTGATGGATTTTGGAATTTCTCATTAGAAATACTGAAAGTTTTATCGTGAAGGTACCCAGCTCTCATTTTTTCTCCTAAATTGAATCCGCTAATGATTGTTGATAATGCAAGTATACTTCTGATACACAAATCATTATTTGGATGTACTAGTTAACTATTGCAAACAAAACATTCGAACAAATTCTTCAGTACATCAATTTGTTGTGATGAAAAAGTCTGTATTGTCTTAAAATATACATAATTCATTATTAGATTGATAAACATAACAAAAAATATATCATCATGATAAGAAAATCTAAAACTACTTTGTAATAACAAATCTGATCCTTTAACCTATAGTCCTGCAGACATAACAACTGACGTTAAACAGCTTTGGCTCGAACAATGTATTCAAAACTGTGAGTAATGAAAGAACTGATAGCATCATTTAACTTTACAAGAAAAATTAAAAAGATTAATTGTATTAGACCATCTTCTCTTAAATCTGTCTCATTTTTTAATATAATTGAATGCAAACTCGGGCATTTTATACTACATTACAAAGACATTACATAAGATTAAATAATTATTAGATAATAATCAATTATTCATATGAATGATTAATATTAGGGGTGATATCAATTGAACCTAATATTATTGAGTTCAATATAATTAATTTTGATATCATTGACCTAAACTAATAATTAAGTTTAACGATAACGAAAGAGAATCTGCGACAAACAAATCAGAGTTGTCAACGGTTCATTTTTAAATTGAAAAGGTTCGTGCATGGATATTAAGAAAGTACAACGAATGAGGGCGTGTCGTAAAATTAGTATATTGTTGAGCGCAAAGCGCGATATGTGATGACTGCGCTCCCTTGATTTAAACCATTTTCGATACTGAGTTATTTTTAAATAATTTGAACTATTCAAAACTCATTTGTAGAAATTGGATAGAACGAAATAGAGGACATTTTTTTTGTTGTTCTAGGAAAAAAGCGCTCACTTCATCAGAATCACATAATTACAAAACATTTTGTAGAAAGTCTGCTATATGAATTAAAACTGTTGAGCAAGAGATTTGATTTATGAAATAAAAAATATTTGTATCTTTCCACTTTCGGTCGCAAGCCACACCCTGATTCATGGAATACAATTTTTGAAGGTAAACTTACTTCCAGTTCCATTCAAACAATGAGAATGCAATATTGTGGAAGAGGTAACGCGATAACCACCAGCATCACGTGTACAGACTAGTGCTACGTAGAAGAAACGCCAGGGTTATTTACACACCAAATCCATTCTACCTTCTATTATTCACGTAATTTTTCATCTGTCTCATTCCTCAAAAGCTACAATGCTTCTTTTGAAATGGGCAAATACTTGAACTCTCAATAATTTGACTAGTAATATTCGCATCATTTCATATACAGAAAAAAATTAGAGATCAAAATAAAATAATGACTCACTAAATATTCCACAGAATTGATTCCCCTACAATTGTCCAAAAATTATGTAAATATCTCATCATTCATTCTTAACCCAGGTCGAAATCAACCACTGGCTCGATATCGCGCTAGTAGCTTACAAGGATTTCTGGTTCTGGCGAACAACTGTTTTTTTTCTGTTTTGATGATACTCTTTACATTTTTGTAAGTTGTATTTTTTTCTCAAATGAAGAAAACAGAATTTTTACTTATTTTACCCAACACGGCCTATTATGGAATTACAGCAACTTTATTTGCAATTATTATGAACATACCTCTTTGTGGTCATTAAAAACAAGAATCAGGCACGGGGAGGAAAAAATTATTGTTTTAATATATTTTCCACGGGAAAGCGAGTTGGTTTTTGGGGTTGAACAAAAAGGGTAATACTGAAGAATAACGGTGGTATAGTTCGGAACACTTCAAAAAAATATCATTGTTCTAGGAATGTTGGAAATGTTCAGTCTCCAGCGCATGTAGGGTTCGCAGCTATACCTGCACTAGGAGAAAAAGACGCAGTCCAGCAGCGTCTGGAACGCACTGGTAAGTGTCCACGGGTGAAAGTTTGAATCGAACGTAGCTCGATGCGCGCTAGACCGGAACCATTATTGTCCAGAACGCACTCAGCTATGTTTGGGACATTAATGGAATGGAGAGTTGTCAGCACTGTCTGGCCAGCAGCTATTCCTGTCCTGCGCGCACGTCAACACGTGCCGCGCGCTGCTGAGCAGTGTCGAGTGTAGACTTGCCAAGAAATGCTCAAAGAACATCGTGTTGTTGTTAATGTTTCTTCAGTAATCGGCACTTTTTTCAGTTTCTTTGAAGTGTTTTTTTATTGTGACTTACTGTCAGTTTTTGTGTTAAACGTAGGTTCTCTACATCAGCACCCATAAAGTAGTAGAAGTCGTGGAATTAGATGAAAAGTTAAAAGTTGTCACGTATAACTTCTTTTATAAAAAACTATTTTTTAGCAGTTTTCACGAAGAAATATGTTACTTACAAAATGTTCTGTTCATTATTTTGGATTTTTTATTACATTTAGTAAAATATTCTCCAGAATTGCTCTTTAAAAAATCGATTGTTGTGCTCTTTGTATATACAAAGCTGTATTATAAAAAACAAAAATTTAATATGCATATTCAAAAATAAATGAATAGAGTTTGAGGGGCTGTCTATACATTGCTCAACCCTCCTAGGGGTATGATCACTGAAAATAGTTCCTAATTTTCGTTATTTGTCACAAAAAGTAATTTGCAATAGTTTCAGAATTTTTCGTCTAATCCTCAGAAATCAGAATCATATTACTCCAATTTTAAATGAATAAGTTCACATTTTTTATAAGATATTTGAAATTATATTTGAAGGCTACAAAACTAACATTATTAATATAATTGCAAGCATCGAAAAATTCAAATTCCATTGACTTTCTTGAATCTGTTTTATTCATTCAATTCAATTCAAAATTGTAATTATATAGTATCCTTTAAATGAAAAATTTATTTTCTCATTCCGATCAAGGGTACATGATACATTTAAAATTTGTAACGTAACGTTCGTCTCAACTCCCCCCCCC
>WSXT02086354.1:0-43242 GCA_011762715.2 Neuroterus valhalla
TTCTGTATCTGGGATTAGTAGACATTAAAAAAGTAAAAAACCGTAATTTACTTACCGTTTACTGCGCGATATGGGGGGATTCGTGTATACTATGCGGACGGGTAGTACCAAATTTGGCTTAAAATATACCCTGATCTGCTCATTATAAGGGAACATCCATGCGCAGCCATTTGCAAATTAAATTTATTATGGAAAATTATTTTCAAATTATTTTATTGCTAAATATAATAATTGCATGCGAAATAATAACATGCAGAGCTAGTTAGTCATATAACTACAAAATTCCTGAAAATGAAAAAAAAAAAAATCCAACGATCAAATTTATAGGACACACTCTCAATTATCTTAATTTAATAAAAGAATGAGCATAAAAAGAAGAGGAAAGAAGAAGGAGGCCACCTTCCAATCCCCTTCCTTCTCTCGTCTTTTTCATTTTTATTTTTAATCATATTCAAAAAATTATCTCATTTTGAGGTTATATTCTTGTGTCTTTGGACTAAGAGATCCCAGTTAACTTGAAAAAGTGACCTATTTAAACTTAAAAATTAAAAAAGTGACTTATTTTTTAACTAAAATAGTAACTCCAATCGACTAAAAGTGATAAATGTGCATTTAAAATGTGACTTATGTATTTTTGAATTGAGAAGATCTCAAAAGAATTCGGTTAAACTTATGAGAAATCCAGATGAATTCAAACTAATTCAGGAGTGGTTACAAAAACGTTTGAATTTAATTCAAATGATTTGAACAAAGAGGAAAAGAATTATATTCCGAAAAAATCGATTGCATTAGAAAATGTTATGGAATTGCGGAGAATTCAACTGGATTAAAAAGAATTTAGGACAGAATAAAAAATGCAGGAAAATTCAAGATAATCAAAAAGAATTGAAAAGAATTGGAAATCATCCAGGATAATTTCAGAAGAATTCCAGTTAAATCCAATGCCAGATAATTAAAGTTGATTTGGAAGTTTGAGAATCCAGGATAAAACCGAAAAGGTTCGAAGGGATTTAGAATAAGCCAGTGGAATTCAACAGAATTGAAAGAAATTCCAGAGACTTGAAAGGACTTGGGAGGAATTAAGAGAATTCCAAAGTAATTTTAAATAGAGAACGAAATCCAAAGGATTTTAAGGCGATTCAGAATAATTCAAAGGAATTTGAAATAATTTAATAAATTTTATGAAGAACAGACCTGGATTTGACTTTAATAGTTAAAACTTTGGTGTTCGGTGTTTTAATTTACAAGAAGAAAAGTGTAAAAAAAACTTTGATTTTGTAGATTCATTGATGTCAGAGGAATCCAAAAGAATTCAGGGTGAATCAGGAAGAGTTCGAAGAAATCACAAAACAATTCAGAACAATTAAAAAGGAATAAAATTTATCCAAAATAGTTTTGGAAATCCAAAATAATTTGGAGGAATTCCGAAGAATTCAAAATCATTCGAGAGAAATCCAGAAGGATATACGATGATGAAAAAAAATGAAGAGAAAATCGAGAGAATTTGAAAAAAATTCAAACGTATTCAGAAGGAACCAGAGGGATTCAAAAGAATCTAATGAAGTTCGGAGAACGATAGGCCTGAATTAAGATATGTTTCAAAACATTTTTTGTTATCAGTTTTAATTTATAAAAATAAGAGTGCCCAAAGTGCTTCTTTACCTTAAAAGAAATTAAAAAGTAGTTCAAAAGAATAAAGAATGATTCGAATTTTTTTGAGTAGTACGAAATGATTGAAAGTCATTAGAAGAAATTAAAGTGAATTCAAGAATAATCGAAAGGAACCTGGAAGTATTCGCAGCGATTTAAAATAATAAAAAAAGAAAAAGGAATTTTCAATAATCCAAAGTTATTCCAAGAAATTGGAAGGGATCCAAAAGAATTCAATAAAGTATTGAAAAATAAAGATCTCAATTCTAATATGTTTAACCATTCTTATTTCCCTATTTCAATTTATAAAGGAATTGTGCCTAAAGTGCTCTTTTTATTTTCGAAGGTAACCACAATGATATGTAGAAATATTGAAAGTTGAAAAAAATTAAATTCTGTGTTTTCATTGGAATTCAAAAAAATCCCATAAAATTCAGGGCGATTTGGAAAGAATCAAAAGAATTCAGAAGTTTACGGAAACAACTGAAACTATTTGGAATAATTCAAAATAGTTCCGAAGAATTGAAAAGGATTCAAAGGAATACAAAAGAATTAAAGAACATTCGAGAAAATTCAGAAATGAGTGACCACAGTTCAATAGAGGTTTAGAAGTGATTTAAGAAAAAAGTGCCCAAAAGTGACTACAGTGATTATTGTTCTTCCTTAAATTGTGGAGATTCTAATTAGGATATCTTTAGATCATTTAAATAATTGTAATCCATCCAACTATCATTAAGTGAATTTGGAATAAATTCAAGTAAATAAAAAAGAACTCAGTGTTTTGAAAAAAACTACTGACAATTCCAAAGAATTAAAAAAAAAAATTTTTTTCAAAATTTTTTTTTATGTTTTATTCCGATGAAAAATGTGCTTTAAGTGAACCTTATATTTAGAAATGTGAATTTATCCTAAAAAAGTGACTGAGAGTGATTTTCAAACGAAAAGTGACTTAAGTGATTATTGCTCTTATTTTTCGACATGATGACTCTTCAAATTTAACGTACCTGCTTTTACTTGACGAAACAAACATGCTGCAACCTCTACGTAAGCCTCGATGGTAGGATTAGGGAAAAGGATTTTTCGGATAGGGTATAAACTCGAAAATGAAGAAACCAAAAAGTAATCTTGCGACAGTATAGCTTTATTTTAGACTAGAACGGAAGAAAATAATATAATATTAATAATATAAAATAATAATAAACTATTTACAAAGAGTAGTGGGACCGACATACATAACTTTGAGGAAGGAAGAGGAGGGATTTAGCGACGAAGTGTCAAAAATTTACAATTAAAATTCCTCAACAAATTCCTAAAACGACAACAAATTTTCAAAACTTTTAAAACTACAATAGAATGGAAACTTTAGCGTTCTAGAAAAAAATACTCGAAAAATGCACTCAGTAGAATTTATTTCAAATCCTTGATTTCAATCTGAAATCGTGCTCAAATCGTCTATCAAATCCTCAACGTTTAAATACAATAAATAATTCTATACACACAGGTTAAAAGACATTTTTTAATCGTAAATTTCCAACTTTTGGAGCATTTTTTGAATACTTAATATTGTAAATCTCCGAAACAAGTTTGTCGCTAATCGGTCATGTACGCGTGTGAGTGTATATGTACGTGTACGTGTGAAAGTTTTTAGGGAGGGAAAAGCGAAGAAACAGAGCCACACCCTCGCCTACAAGAGAATAATTGAAAAAGTCAAGCCGATTCCGAATTCGGACTTCCGTTAAGGATCGGTGTAGCGAGGTTGTGGCGATCACTAAGAAACTCATAAATAACTAACTTTTAAAACAATAATAATAATTAATAATAGCTAAGATCAATGAGAGTAAATCCGATCATGACCCGATTACGTAGTGCTTTTAACCAATATGATTGTTCAGGCAAAGCTTCATGCCAGAAAGCATCATCAAAACGAAAAATAAAATCAACCAATTCTAAAACACAAAATAAATCTAAAAATCGCAAAATTTTTAATGCCTTTCTGATAAATGCGCCTTCACTTGCACTTTGTGGGAAGTAAAAAGTACCCCTCTCGAAACGAGAAGTAAGAGACGCCGATTCGATCATAACTAGAGAGAATGAAAGCTGATCAAAATCTATAAGATACATGTTTTTTGTTTTGAAAACATGATCCTTAGTTCCCGAGATATCGAAGTTTGAGTATTTTGAATGAGCGCGGCTCGCGCTCGATATTCGGGAGTGAAGCGGTCCACGCTCAACTCCCCACTCTCGAGCGTGGAACGCTCCAATCCCGACTGTCCCGCGCGAGACCACTCTACTCCCGACTGCCCGGCGCAAAACGCTTGAATGTTCAAATCTAGATATCTTGGGAACTATAGCGGATGTTATAATAAAAAAAAATACGTACTCAATCGATTTTGATCTTCTTTTAGGCCCTAGAGCCCCAGAATTGGCGTCCAACTCGCCTCTTCTTATTAGAAGAGAAAACATAAATGAAAGCTTTGCCTGAGCAGCCTCTTTTTGATGGGGTCGAGCTGAGTGAGGGGGCCAGAATCGGGACCTATTCGAAAGAGGGCCCCATCCGGGTCCCAGATGAGGTGTAAGGTATTTACAGTAATCGTACAAGAGACGAAGAAAAAGTATATAACAAATGACACGATATAATGGCTTTGGGGGCTCGCGGCGTCGATTGGAAAAAAGGGGTATTCGCTACATTACATCGGCATGAAAGGCAATACAGTCTGTCCTCCGTTCTTCCTGGCTATACTATTTATGAATCAAAAGCATCGAGTAGTAATCGACCTAAAATGGCTTTATGATTCATTATCAAAATATTATAATAAAGTCGTATTGATTTCTAATATAGTCTTTACTGTACAGTAACTTAATGCAAAAAATCTCCCGTTTACAACGATCGAAAGATTAATTTCCTAATAACGCGGTACTCATAAACGTTTAGATTTCGCCTATTTTTTATTTATCACTCTCTCTGTCTCACTCACTCTCTCTTTCTCTCTCTTTTTGACTTACGCTAGAATAGTCATCTGATAGGAACTTTCAGTATTGCCTAGCTCTGGATATATTAATCGAACTATATAAAAGTTATTTAGAATTCTATATAAACACAATAGTTTTGTGGACCCCCTAGAGTATCACACGGGCCCAATTATAATGTATACAATCCACGAGACGTACACGACACGTAACGCTTGCGCGTGCACTCGTAATTCGATAAACTAGTTCCGTAAAACTCTAAAGTTTCGATAAGCTACTTTTGAAAACATCAATTAATTAATTAAATTGTTTGAATTTCGAGCGCACGGGCTTCGGGCTCTTAAGAATCTAACAGGTCAGCCAGACACTCACCGGCCGTGGTGGTAGCTGTGCTGGCCGCAGCGCTACTGGTGTGCTGCTGTTGCTGCTGCTGAAACATGACAGTGGGATGGAGAAACAGGGATCCGTACATCATGTTTTCATCAGCCTGCTGTTGGTTGCTCTGCTGGTTGGCGGCCGTGGGTCCCGCCGTTGCTCCACTGGGGAGGATAGGAGCCCCCGGAGTTGGCGGAACCAAACTGCCATCCTCGACAGCCACTCGAACGGACTCGATGTGCCGCCGGGAGAAGACGTGCTCCTGGAGAGGTGACTTCGGGGAATAACGAACGGAGCAGAGTCGGCACTCGTCAGGCCCCGTCGGTCCTCGATGCGGATGGACTGCCGAGCCTTCGGCCGGTAACCCAGCCGCAAGCCTGGCCTTCTTCTCCTTGGCGCGTGCGTTCTGGAACCATACCTGCAACTCGTCTCCATTAGCTCTCTGGACGTCCTCAGACTGAGATATGGTCGCGGGATCACGAGGTGGGGGTTGGGGTTGCGGCTGCTCGAGGGGTACCGGCGATGCTCACCTGGACCACGCGCTTCGGGAGTCCGATCTCCCGTCCAAGCATCTCGCACTCAGCCATCGTCGGAGTCTTGTAGTCGGAGAAGAGGGACTTCATCACCTTCACCTGGGTTGCAGACATTTGAGTTCGGTACCTCTTCCCTCCTTGGCCTCCTCCGGTAACTGGTGGACCGCCGCTGATGCTTCCTCCGCCGGCAGTTCCTTGACGAGAACTTTGTGTGCTGGAAGCAGGACTAGCTGGACCGCTTTCATCGTCAAGGAACTCTGTTGTTTCACTCATGGAGTCGTCGTCGCAGATGCTCCTTTCGGAGAGATCAGTTAAGGGACCACAATCGCTCCCGCCGCGGAGTTGAGCATGATCTTCAAGCATGTTACTTAAACCACCAAGACTCAACTTCACGGGACGACTTAGATCGACAGGTTTGCTCAGATCTAAGGGTGACTCTCCAGTTCCAGTATTCGGTGTTCCCGGTTCTTGTTTTCCATTGCTGTTGTGTGCTTGCATTTCAGTGATATATCGCTTCATAGACTCCTCATAGTACTTTTTCAAAGACGCCTCCATATCCGTATTGAATGGTGGAAACAAAGGTGGCATCATGTTAGGAGTGCTAGGATTGGAAGGAGCAGAATCCATCGAGAGTTCTTCATCGGGAATGTTGTCGATGTTGACTTCGCCCCGTGCTACCTGATCTGCGTGTTTACTGCTCAAGTGAGATTCTAATGCAGATTTGACCTTAAATAGCGCTGGGCAAAACGGACAGCGTTTGTTTATCACCTGACTGTGAGCACGGAACTGTCCTTTCCTTTCACGTGCTCTAGTGTTCTGGAACCAAACTTGCACAACACGTTTCTTTAGTCCAACTTCGCGGGCAATTGTTTCCAACATTTTTCGGGAAGGGTTAGATTCCACTTGGTACTTTTGGTAGAGATAGTCCAGCTGCTCAGGAAGAATGGTTGTGCGAAGCCTTTTGTCCTTGGGTTGATCGTTGTGTTCATTGCCTCGAGCCTCAACAGTTCCATCATCAAATTCTTCAAATTTTCTCTTTCGCTCTTGCATAATTGCAATCAGAGGATGAGGAGCATCCGTTGCGACGCCAGTGGTAGCGTGCAAGGCTTGTTGCTGCAATATACCAAATGGTGAATCCGGTGGGTAGGCTGGCGGGAACAGTGACGGATTCATGATATGTACCAATTGATGTTCACGCCACAATTCAAATCTTCCAAACATTAGATTGCACTTGTCGCACTGGAAGCTTCCTTCCTTAGACTCTTGAGGCTGTTGTTGTTGTTGCTGCTGCTGCATTTGCTGTGGTTGCTGATGCGGAGGAGTAGTTGATATAAGTGGTTGTTGCAACTGCTCAGATAGAGCTGGAGTAGTTGATGGGTTATTACAGGCTGCATTTGTAGTAGTGGAACTGCTATTGCTATCTTCTGAACTGAGAACAGCAGCAACTTGAGCTGCAGCCGCTTGAGCTTGAGCACTCCTCTTAGCATCCTCTTCCTTAAAACAATGAGTCTTCTGGTGACGAATGAGCTCATAGTACCGCTGGAACACTAGTAAACACTTTTTGCACTGATAGTTAAGTCCAGGGGTCCTTTGAAATCTACCGGAACCATCGTCGCCTTCTCGACCTCCGGGTGTAACTGGCTCTGCTGCAGGCTGATTTTCGTACACTTTCCGGGCTTTCTGTCTCGCGTTTTGAAACCACACCACAATCACTCGCGGACTTAATCCAAGGAGCTTGCTGAGGTATTCTAAATCATCGTCTTTTGGATATGCATTATTTTCGAAGAATTCCTGGAGGACTTTAATTTGGTAGTCGGTGAACCTTGTTCGGTTAGCACGTTTTCCGGAGCTCCCTCCTGAAGAATTACTCCCGTTACTGTTTCCGCCAAAAGAATAATCAGCTGGTCCTCTACCTGGGCTTAGAGATCTCTGAGGAGTCAGGGCCAATGCGGCAATAGAAGTAGGAATGACGTTTAGAGCACCTGTTTGGCTGCTGAAATTTTGAGGCGTCAATTTTGGTGGTAGCATCGGTGTACTGGGAGCACTAGTTGTGGTTGGAGCGTGTGAGGATAATTCATGGTGAAGTCCGGAAAAGACTGAACTCATGCTCAGAGCTGGAGAATGTGGGCGAGACTGTTGATCACCGGAACTTCCTGGAGAGTGATGTTGCTGTTCTTCCAGTTGCTGCTGCTGGAGACACTGGATTGGATCTGGTAGTTCTTGTTTTATTTCAGGCAGTGGAGTAGTTATGATCGGCATAGGTGGTGGTGGAGAAGCTTGTTTATTTGGGCTCTTATCATCAGAACTGCTCCCAGAGACACTAGAGTTTAAAGGCGTCACTTTTGCTTCACCAGTCTTTTCATACTCTTCGAGATTCAACGTAGTACTTGGGGGATTGTTGAAGTTGTATGGACTATCTTTGTTGCGTTGACGTTCTTTGAAGAGGGTATTTCTAAACCAATGTTTGATTACTTTTGGAGGAAGCCCACTTTGTGCTGCCATGTCTAGAATTTGTTCCTCGCCTGGAGAATTGTTGATGTCGAAATGTGCTCTCAAAATTTTTAACTGCTCATCCGTAATGCGTGTGCGGGCACGTTTCTGCGATGCGGCTGCGTTTGCCTGCAAACATTCAGAATGATATCCTGAATTAATTTCCTAGGTATTCAAAGTTTTATGGATGAGGAGGTTACGGCAAAAGGATTTTTCAAGACTTTATATGGTAACTCAAAAATTGGAATATTCAGACACCTTTATATTGAAAAGGGATTTCACAAGATTTAAAAAGAGATTTTAGGAAAAAATGAATAAATGAAACTCACCACAGCGGCTTGTTGTTGCTGCATTGCAAGATGTTGTTTGGCTAGAAGATCGGCTTGAGCATTCATAGTAGAGTAACCGGAAGCACCATCATAT
Organism: Neuroterus valhalla; assembly: GCA_011762715.2. Taxonomy (NCBI): domain Eukaryota; kingdom Metazoa; phylum Arthropoda; class Insecta; order Hymenoptera; family Cynipidae; genus Neuroterus; species Neuroterus valhalla. The sequence continues at coordinate 8,439 of WSXT02086354.1, forward strand.
GGTGGAGGCGGTAGCATCATTGGTACCAAAGGAGGCTGAAGATTCATTGCAGCCAAAGCAGGAACGTTAAGACCCAGTGGGAGTCCCATCATCCCCATCATTAATCCAGGATACTGCTGAAGATGTTGTTGTAACTGTGAGGCAGCCATTGCATTAATTGCAGCTTGAACTTCGTTAAATTGTTGGTTCATTGCTATTTGGGCATGCTGCTGTTGTTGTTGTTGCTGCTGCTGTTGTTGCTGCTGCTGCTGCTGCGTATGGAGCTGTTGATTAGTGGCAGGAGTGGTTGGAGTCGAATCTGTGCTAGATACCGGAGTATTGCTCAGTGCTGGAGTAGTAGCTGGAGTAGTTGATGTCGCTTCAGGAGTTCTAACATTCTCTTTACTCTCAGGAGATTCGTCCTTATCATTTTCCCGTAGCGGTTCCTTCTCAGAGCTGAGATCTTGAGGTTGATTAGAGGAAAGTTGATTAGATATATTAGATGCAGGAGTAGTACTCCTTGGAGCAGTTGTAGTCGAGGAAGAAGTAGCAGATGTAACAACAACGCTTTTCTTTTCATACTCACACTTAAACTGTTGTGCATATTTTTCTAAAAATTCACGTGGGACGAGATCTCGGTGAACTTCCTCGCAGTGAGCTTTCAAGACCCAAACGCTGCTGAATTCTTTGTTGCAGTGTTGACAAGTACTTTTTGTTAGTTCGGGTATTACATCTTCATCATTTTCTTCAACCTCTTCTTCCTTCTCCTGAACTTGAGGAACCAAAGCTTTTTGTTGTTCCTGCTTCTGCTGTTCCTGCTGTGCTTGAAGAGCTGCAGCCGCTTCTTCTTCTTTTCTTTGACGTCTTTGATGATTCTCGTTGTATTGCATGACGAGATCAAATCCAAAACTTTCCAACAAGTGCTTGTATATGTGCGATTTGTTTTTTGGTGGAAAGATATCTTGTGAAGTTTGAGATTGTTGCGATTGCATTTGAGCACCAGGGGTTGATGATGCAGGTGGAGGGGTTTTAGAAGGGATTTGTTGAGAAGCAGCCAATTGCTGAAAAAGAGCAATTGGATTGCTGAAAATGCAGTAAAGCTGTTGATGGGTAGCAAGTTGTTCTTGATTCACACATAGAGCACTGCAACGTGGACACGACAGCATATTATTTCCTGCATTTGCATTAGAAGGAGGACTTTTTGGACTTGAAGGTGGTTGCTCAATCAAGGGTCGACCCAAATCAACGTGACCACTAGCAGCTAGTTCTTGTAGTTTACCATGTCTAGTTTGATGAAGAACACTCCTCATGTGGATGTCCAAAGTACTACCTTGAGAATAGGCTACTTTGCAGATGTTACACTTATAAGGTTTCTTATCCTGGTCATGTTGTTCAGGAGACTCGGTAGGACTAGCTGGTAGAGCAACCGAAATAAGAGTGTTATTATTTCCCTGTTCTTGGACAGCTCTCTTCAATTTGTGCAAGTGACTCACACTATTGTAGTGAACCAACAAAATGTTCTTTTGCGTAAAACTTTCTTTGCAGACGTCACACTTAAAAGGTCTATTCGGATCTAAGTATTTCTCCATAGGATAGGACATCTTCTCGCCCTTGCGATGTAACAATGTTTTGTTATGTCCGGTTAAATAACTCTGACGTGTGAAAGCTACTTTACAGCGGTGACACTTGAATCTTCTTCCCGATTCATTGTATGAATCTTCCGCAACTGGCTGACTGTTGAGATAATCCTCCAAGAGCCTCTGTTCCTTATGCAGGGGTGAAGAATCACTAGCATCACTTTCTTCTTCATCTGCTCTGCTTTCCTCCTCTGCGTTTTGCTCACCCATCATGCTACCCTGTCGTCTCAGGGCTTCTTCTGTAAGAGCTTGAAGCAAAGGATGAGCATGAAGCAAACTCTGTTTGTACTGAGCCAGCTCATCTTCTTGGAGATCTGCGTGAGCTGATTCCAAATGTCTCTGTAATGCCTGAACTGAACGAAAGCAGCGTCCACAAAGGGCACACTTAGTCGCGTCTCGAATAGCGTGATACTGAGAGTGTTGTTGAAGCTTCTCGAGGGTTTTGAAGGCAAGGCTGCACTGACCACATCTGTATTTGTACACATGCTTCTCACTAACGGCGAGGGTTGGAGTTGTCGCCGGATGAGCTTCTCGATGATGTTGCTGCAGTTCTTCCAAAGATCTACAAATCCTCCCACAAACTGTGCATCTAGCTGTTTCCTCAACTTCGTCAGTTCCACCACGTTCGCTCATTTCTTCCTCTTGCTGTTTCGTCATTACAGGAGAAGTTGGCGTTGCCGAATTGGCTGGTGTTGATGTGTTTCTTGGATTGTTATTTAACCAATGGCTCTGATCTACCAACAATAAGAGCCTTTGAAGCCCGTCAGCATTCACGGAATGGATTTGCATGACGTGTTTCTCAAGAGATGATCTCTCTTTGAAACCGTCTTGACAGAGCGGGCACAGCAATTCTGGTTGTGGTTCCTCCTTCATTTCTGTTTTTGGTTCTTCCGAATCTTGAACGTGAGCGACCTGCATGTGTTGTCTCAATTCCTCTCGAGAAGTTGGTTGATAAGTGCAGAATGGACAAGTCACCTCTTCTGAATCTACTTCCTGTTCCTGGTCCTGTTCTGGTTCATTTTCGGGTTCCTGTTTCACCTCACTCCCACAATCACTGCCTTCCTCTCGCCGCTCTGAAAGCGAAGAAAACAAATTTTCTGTGTTATGTAAAGTTCTGAGAATGTGGAAATATATCAGGAATGTTAAAGGCCAATAAAATTACCAAATTATTTCTAAGGAATGAATGTAATTCGAAAATTCTAGACTTTTATCCATAATAGTGAATCATCAACGCTTTCTCGCAAGCAAAACTATGTAAAGCGTGTTTACAAAATTTGCATCCCACTTATTTATACAATCGCGTGTTATTAATTTTCCAGATGCATATTTTAGAAAACTGTGGATAATAACCAGTTTTCCTTCCAGTCGAGGGTAACGCTATTTGTGATTATTTTGATTTAATAGATCAGCTTTTTATTTACTTGAATGCTGATAAAATACGGTCAACTAAGTGTATATGTAATTATCCGCCTTAGACTTGTGATAAGCGCATAATATTTAGATAGGAAAATAAATATTCCATTGGGAGAATAGTCTATTTAATCTCATAATAAACTGTCATTGGAAAACAGGTTTTTCTCGAATTTCTTGGAAGATGCCTTTCTTTTTGTATGAATAGATTTATTGCGTTGAATCAGACAAAATTATTGTTGCTGTTCACCAAAGTATTTTTGTGGCATTACACGTCCATTATGTTACTTTCTCTTGTTCCCAGTGAACATAAGATGTTAATTATCAATCAAAAATTATCATCAAATGATCACGCTCATATAATTTGCGAGTTAAACCAGGAAAATCACCTATTTTATTCCAAAGCGGAACGAACTATCTTTTTTCGATAACAACGCAGGTAATGCATTCAAATAGACGTTATCTCGAGAGAAAGTAAATTATAGACAAATTGAACAGGCTACGTCTAAAAGTGCGCAGAAATTGCATTTAGTGTCATACGTGTCTAAATGAATTTGCCTTCTTTGTCGGCTTTGAGACGATTAAGAATGACTAGAGCTTCTAATCTATCTTCGTAAATTCAATTACTAATGAGACGAGGACTTTTCTTATGGATTTCTTTTCAAAAAGGAATAGGAATTCGAAATCTCTGAGTAGATCTTTTCTGGAAATTTCAAAGAGTATATGCCTGGCCTTGATTGGATATAGACCCCTTATTTTTTAACCAGGTCCTATCAACGATGACCTTCAGAACACTTTCTATTGGCCATGTTATCTTGACCATGTTCTTTTGACAAAGTCTTTTCAAAATGTCACCTTGACCATGTCCTTTTTACAATGCCTTTTAAGAAGGTCCCCTTAACCATGTCCTTTTGTAACTTCTTTGGAACTGTCTACAGGTATTTGAATAAATTTATATCTTGGCCGGCCGGATATGGCTTGCGAAATGAAATATTGTGTCATGCAAATCAATAAAGACATGCAATTCTAAGCGATCTGGCGCGAAATTCATTCAGTAGATCGAGGAGAAAGTTTAACGGTAATAAAGGGAATCGAAAACCGGCATGGGGCGGTACAGATGTGAACTCGTTTTTGCTAATAACAAATGTGAAATTATAGATTTGTAATACGGAATTAGTAATAGCCGTTTCCGCGAACAAGGAAAAAGAGATCGACCATCCCGAATGGCATTGTTCAAAACCGCATGAGGAGCGTCAGTTGCGATGATATGAACAGTAAGACGCGTGTACGGCTGTCCTCGCTTTTTCTTGCGTAAGTATAGTCTAACAGATAATGCACTTGGAATTGTGCACGGCACGGCACACGCCACAACCATATGCCACGAAAATTACCGTCATCGTGGACTAATTGCGAGATAATCGATGAAAGCAGTGAATTCATTATTATGGGCGAGGCGCCATTTTGAGATCGGACATTCCGTACGCTAATTACGAAACTCACGCAGCAAAGGCGAAAGGAACGAGTTGCAGAGCTTTTGCGACCTTCCGGTCTTGCATGTCATGATAAAAGAATCTTTTTAAACTTTGTGTCGCTCCGTTTTCAACCTGTTTCCGAGAGTGCAACATATATTTAGGCTTTTTCGAACAAAAGTTCCAAACTGATGGTTCTGAATACCTCTTGCAACGTTTGCCAAGTTCTTATAATCAGGTTGAAAGGGGCAGCGGTTATTCTGATGTTGCATAGGAACAAATTTCAAGAGTTGGAAAGGACGGCTGTGGTAATTAAAAAGTCTAGGAGCAAGTGTCAACAGTTTGACACAAGTTGACACGGATCGCTCAAAAGCGCATGTTGCTTAATTGAGTTGTATGACCTAATATTTCGGTTCGTAAGCCATATCTAGCATTCCGTTCCAAAAGAGATATAAAAGCTGGAAATAGTCAACAATTAATCCAGAAGAGACATGAGCTCTTCAAATTTTTTCTTGAAAAATAGATCCAGAAATACATTCTACGGTAAGTGCGCATGAAGTAAATCCAGTCGTGCTTTTAAAATTCCGAAGCTATTTCAGGTTTTCCAGAACTTTTCAAAAATTTCATCACGTTTCCAGTTTTTCTATGTTTCTTAGCAACCCTGACGATATAAGAAAAGGCACTTCCAAGACAATATTTGTTAATTCTAATATCTATAATGAGTATTAAATAACTTAGCGCCAAATTGAGTCGAAAACAAATAAGGTTATGGCCAAATGATATCGTTTTGCTGGAAAGGTAAAAAAACTAAAGATAGTTAAAAATTAGTAAGCAGTTTAGATTAAATGAAGCAGAAATATCCCTGTGGTTCCATTCCAATTTCAAGGCTTTTGAAACCAAAAACCGAGAACTTGGTTGAACTTATAGCTATCATGAGACAAAAATAAAAAGAAACCATTTTGAAGCAGAAAAAATTTATTCGCAAAAGGTGACACAATAATGATCACAAATAATAGTGCAGATAAACATAAAGCAGTGCAGAGAGAAGATAAGCTTGCTGAAAACTTAGAGCACCTAAGTTTCCAGATGGACATAAAAATTGTTGCCTCACCATTGTTTGTGTTTGCGGCATTTGGAGTCGTAGGTGTAGGGCTAGATTGTTGAATCGGTACATCTGGATCTGGTACAACTTGAAAAACATCTCCTATGTCAGTATGAGGCGTTTCGTTGCCCTGAATACTGCTTCTTCTGTGAATCTGATGCATTTGTTCCATCTGAAGATGTCTCAAGGACCTTACATGTTGCAGCAAGGGCAGTCTATGTCTCGCACTGAACATACAAAGAGCGCAGTGATAAAGCTTCGCCGCGGACGGTACGTTAGAACTCGCTTCGAGAAGATGCCGAAGAAGAAGAGCCGCAGCCTCATGTCTCGGAGAAGCAGCATGTAACGCAAGTTTATGAGCACTATTCGTGTAGTAATCGCACGCATGGCAACGTAGTTGAGCCGCACTTGTTGGCGACGCGAGGTATTTAAGTTTCCACTCGTTCCGGGGACCACCTTCTTTCACATGATTGACGTGTTGCAGCCTCTGCAAGTGCTTATCAGTCTTGCAATGTAGTTGAAAGTTAGCCTTAAGATTGGTTTTGTAGGAGCAAAGTTTGCAGACGAAATGTCCAGCAACGAGAGCCAAAATTTCCCCTTCGCGTGTTCTCGTTCTGTCGGCAGCTAAGTGGTGTCCTAGAGCTTCTAACGAATCGGTTGCAAAATTGTTACAGACACAACAATGGTAGAGGTTGCTAGGATCAGGATCCGCTGGTTCTGGGGGTGGTTCCATACTTTCGGGGGAGAGCCCAACATCCCCACCAAGGTTTCCTAAAGCATTCATCCCTGCGATGCCACCCATAAGTTCTGGAGGCAGTTGGGGAGGTAGTTGTCCACCCGTCATCATTTGTATCAGTAAAGCTTGGTTGTATGCCATATCTGCTAGAGCAGCTTCCGCGTGTTGGGGTTTGTCTAAACTACCAAGATGTATGAGCTGCTCAAGCTGCTGTTGTTGCTGCTGCTGATGTTGATGATGTTGTTGCTGCTGCTGATGATGACTCTGCAGAGCTGAAAGCGCGTGCATCTGTTTCACATTTTGCTGCAGCACGAGCATATTGTGCGTGTGTTTTTCACTAGTCATGTGTATCCTGAGATTCCTCGCTACGCTTGTTTCATAGTTGCAAACATCGCACCGAAAAGTGGGTTTCGGTTTACCCTGGGTTGTTTGACAAAGATGGGGACTATGATTCTGTTGAAGATGAGGACTTCGAGTCGGGAGGGGAGCCTCTTGAGAAGATGAGGGAGTATTTGTTGCGCCTCCCCCTTGTTGGATTTCCTGCATGTTGTTCAAGTGCTTATCACTTTGCATGTGTATACTGAGATTTCCTTTAGTCGTCGTTGAGTAATTGCACACTTCACACCTGTAGGGTTTGTAACCACAAGTATAGGTTTCGCCCCTTGCTAACCTAGGATGAGGTTGTCCGGCTATGCAATAGATGCAGGACGTTTCGCTTTCCGGATGCTTCTCCTTCATATGAATTTCGAGCGTCTCCTGATATTTGTAGTGCCAGTTGCATTTAGGACACTTGAGGGTTTTACAGGAATTCCTACTGTGTATGCCAGCGAGAGGTCCACCTGGAACAGCTAATCGACTGCTAGCCAGAATGAGCTCGCACTTGGGACACTCGACACCACTAGGTCTACCCTGCATGTGTTCGGGACAAACGCCGATTGTTGTTCCAGTAAGGAAATTTGGTGGCTGCTGGGTCAAGGCCGCGTAGGAGGATGGCGAGCCTTTCGTGGATGATGGTGGTGGCGAGGTATAATGCATTGCAGCATCGGGCGCTTTGGCCCAAGATGCGGCACTTACTTGAGCACCAGGCCACTGATGTTGATTATAGAGAGGGTGATTGTGAGAGGTGGGTGTTGTTGGAGTGCTTGGAGATGGCCTTTGTTGTTGCGGACTACTTGTGACAGGGGGAGCTGGAGTAGTCGTGGTTGCCTCCTGTTCAACTGACTCACTTCGTTGCTGACCTTGAGTTTGTCCGGGCGTTGCAGTACAAGTAGAACTAGTTACAGGCTCCAGAAAGCTGACAAGAGGCTGTTTACCTCTCCCAACTGCCTGAATAATGGCAGAAGCAGTCGAGTGCGACAAAACTTGTCTCTCGTCTTCCATCAGCGTCAACTGATGCTCGCCCTGAGCATGGGCTACGAAACTCTTAGCATAACCAAAGCTTAGTTTGCATATAAAACACATCAAAATAGGTTTGACGGGAACAGAGGCAGCGGGAGATGGTGAAAGAACGGGTTGGGGAGGTGGTTGTTTGCTGCCTTCAGCACTTCTGTAGCTGATCACTCGGTAACTATGCATTACCGGAAGGTCAGGATTATGTTGCGAGGCCGAAGACCTTTGTTGCTGCTGTTGTTGTTGTTGATAAGCTTGATGAGCGTAAAGCCTAGATACGTAGTACGCACTCGCAATTTGGGGAAAGACCAAAGAATGCGGTACAATTCCTCTCCCGTCGACGATACACCCATCGGGTAGGGAATCATCTTCACTGAGCTCACTCTCGCCTTCGATGATGTAGGCTGAACCATCCGGATTGTAGACAATTTTTCCGTCAAATTTTTCAACATCTCCACCTGTTGGACTCGGACTTGGACTCGGACCTTGTTGCGGACCTTGCTGAATCGAGATCGTGGTTGTGTCTGCGGTAGGCGTTGGAATCACCTCTCGCGTACAAGGTTCCGTGCCAGAGGGTGGACTCGCCGTGCGGGGGTGGTGAGGTTGATGGAGAGCGGCCCCTGCTGTTGGAGGGGACCCACCCCCTCGGCCCCCCTCCTCCTCCGGGCTCATCTCTTGCTTTTGCTGCGCGTACGTGGAATTTTGAAAGGGCCCGCCGTGTTGCTGCTGATGATGGGCCGCCACCAGCTGCTGGTAGAGCTGATGTTGCCCAATTGCGTTTGACGAATGTTGCTGTAGGTGCGAGGGAGGAATGTTGTGATGCTGAAGGTGGTACTGGGAGGGATGGGGCTCACTGGAGGGCATCACCCCAAACGTGAGGCGGGCGCCAGCCTCACATCACCCACTGCGCCTTCTGCGCACTGACTTTCTTGTACCCTTTTTACTACTGTCGCACTCAAAACCTGCCTCTCCGTTGCACCTTCTTCCGCACCCCCGGTAGACACTTTATTAGCTACCCCGACGCAACCCCAGGTCGTACCTGCAACACAAATTTAGTTTCTCATTACCATACCGGCATACGACAACAGTTTGAATTTCAGTTTCAACATGCATCCATCAACCAGTCATCAAATTACGTTCAGCATTTATTTAGAAGGAGAGGCTGTGAGATGCAGGCGAACTGGGACTTCAGAGTATTAAAATAGACCAAAATCTGTTCGAAAAGTATATCGTCTTTCGAGAGCTCACTTTCCAAAATGAAAGTTTGAATATTCAGACTGGAGCGCGCTTTGTGCGACTGCTTAGACCGGATCCCAATTCGAGCCGAGCGTCCAAAGTTGAATATTCAAAACTTGAAATTTCGGAAACTGAGGCTTATCGGATCAGTAGAAAAAATACTTTTCAACAGATTTTGATGTACTCTCAGCCTGTGAAGTCCCATTTGAGTTTCGCATCTTACGATCTCTCCTTGTAAGATTATTTCATTAAATTTTTATTATTGTACATATAGCGAGGTGGAATTCTGGTTGGATCTTCAGGCGCAACTGTTGTGAAGTGACTGCGGCTTTAGAGGGTAGAAGTAGATCAAACCCATTATATGCATATTTTTCTTCGTGTTTTGATGGGTCTTTGTTGACGAAATACCGAGGTTTGTATATTCACTATCGAGCGCCCGACTCGCGGACTGCTAAGACCACAGTTAAGAATGGAACAAAGCGTTTAAGGCTGAATATTCAAACCTAGGTATCTGTGAAACTAAGATCCACTGGATCGAAGGAAAAATACTTATCCAACAGATTTGATGTCCTTCCACCCTGTTAAAAGTCCTTGTTAGATTGTTTAAATAAAATTTTCAAGAATATGTACATGGAAAGGTGGAACTCTTGTTCGATCTTCAGGCGCAGCTTCTGTAAAGCAAAACTTGTAAAGCTGCGTTGATGTAAAAATAAAAGATAAAGAAAAGCAAAAATTGTAGACCAGAAAGTCTTATGTGAACGCAAAATGTGTGCCGATCTGGACAGAGCATAACTTTATTCCCCAATTTGAAAGATTGCATTATACCATTTATGAATCGTCACAAAAAGAATGTTTGTAAGCCGTACCTGGTCGCGTGGGAGAATCAGTGAAAATGTCATTTTTCACAGACTTTCTTAATCCGAGCAAACAAGGGTTGCAGTGAGAGCAACAGATAGCGAAATACGCTGAAATGCGGCAAGCTGGGCACACAGAGGATCAAGAATGTATAAGCAACGAACACACAAAGCAGCAAAGAGGAGACTTTCGTGTTCTATTACAAGGCCCCTTCTGTCCTTGTTACCTGCATGAGCCACAGCTGTGTTTGCGGCCCATCAACCCAACTTATCGATTGAATATCGATAGGTATATATCTTGACCTGTGTACCAAGAGAGACGAAGAATAAAAAAAAGTAAAAATAGAGACTAGAGGAGGGTGCGCTACATGGTGTCCGGACATGAATACCCTCCTTGTTATGTCCTTACGACAATCGAAACTCGTTCATCGAGCTCTTCGAAGAGGCTCTCCCTAAGCCAGATAGACGATAGACCCTTCTAATCTCTTGCCCTTTTCTTCCTCCCCTTTTCAATCTTTAGTAACCGAAATCGACGATCGCGATCAAGAGCGGCACGATCAGGGTTCTCTTCCTCCAAGTTTCCTCGGTTGGTAATTAAAGTTGATGTTGAATCAGTAATCTAGTTTGATGAGATTCTTTAATCTTTATTGATGATGGATTAGAATGTTTTTAAAAATCTACTGGGATTCACCCTCTGAATAATGAGTGTTTTGAGGAAAATCCAAGTCAGAGATGAGCAAGTTCTGCTATTCGAGGAATCTAGTCGATATAAAAGGGGTGGGTGGGAAGCTAGGCGTGCTCAGATCCACACGTGCAGGTATCTAAAGGTATATTTACGTATGCTGTTCGTGGGGGTGTACAAGACCGTGACCGCCCGAGGCCCTCTCCTCTCTCTCCTCTCTCATCACGCAGGAATTCCCTCTCTTCCAGCATCCCCACCCTCTCAGGCTTGGATTCACTCCCCCTTTCCCTGACAGCCTCCCAGAGCTCTCCCTCTCCTTATCGTACTTTTGCTCTTCCTCTTAGCGCAGTACCGAGGCACCATTGCCGGACATTATGGTACGTACGTGTACGGCATTATGCATCTCGATCCCTCCCACAGTTATAATTCCGCGATACAAACTCCATAATCCAGTCACCGTATCCTCCAGCATCTCGACTGGATCACGTTGTAATGCGCGCATTGAACCTCATGAAGGCTCGCGATCAGTCTCTAGATTGTCGATGATGAAGGATGATCCACTATCGCGACTAGATAGATTCTAAGCAAATTCTTAAGTTCAGCCGATGAAAGAGGGGAACGAAATTGCTGAATGATGTATTTGGATGGGAAAGTCGTATCGATCTGAGATGGTCTATTTAATTGGGAGTGTGCGGAGGTATGTAGATGAGAGATGAGGGAGGGATAGGGCATAAATGGAAGTTGGAATGAGGTATACCTATCTGAGGTTGAACTAGGCATATTTCAGGGCTAAATCAGTTTATAGAAATAAAAATAGGGAAGAATTTTGGGAAACTTATGAGAGTGTTTCTAGACATTTTCTAGAACTGGATCCGGAAATAGGTAATGATAGGGATAGAGGGTATAAACTTATGTAGATCACAAATAAGTCAAGAACAGAGCTGGGATGAATTGAGTATAAATAAGGAATTTACTATTTTCTTTATCAAAAGTGTCATTAAAGAGACGGACCGTAATTTTTAACGATGTTTTCGCAAGCAGTTCAAGATGATAAGCCGCAAAGATAATCTCACATTTCTTCAGTTGATGGAGTATGTTTTGAGTTAAACTACCTTCTTAACTACAATAATAGTTTCAAAGACGTGGGAGATCTGAGCTTTGGGAAATCTATTTTCAAAATAAATGATTAAAACTTATAGATATTATAACCAAATCAACCTTAAGGGCAGAGGGTGGAGTCCTCCAAACAATAATGAATTACATTTCACAATTTACATGATTTATCAAGATGTGATCAGGATAACGAACAACAAGGATTTTTGAATACACAGAAGGGATTTTCCTACTTAGAAAAGTATGCGTGAGCTACCTGTAGAGTGTAGAATACGTAGTAACTTTTTCTCGGCTTTAATAATAATTGCTTCCACAATGAACATAGGTCTATCTTGACTGAATGTCTGATTTTAAAACACTTGACACTAATTTACCCACAACACGAACAATTGTGTTCTAATTTGCGTGACGTTTGAACATCGTGCGTATGCATACTCATTAACAAAGCGACACGTTATGCGGTAATTCACCTCCCCTTGAGTCTTTTTTCTCTATGTCAGGAAGCTCATTAGTCAGTAAAGTGTCGATCGTATCGAGGCCTGAAGGAAAAAACTAGCAACTACTGTTCAGAGGTCATTAGCTGAAATTCAGTTCTTTAACTAGGGGAGCGTAATTGTCATACCAACACCTTGTAATATCGAGCGGCTCCTAACTCAATAACTGAGACCCGTATTAAACAAGGGACTAAAGTGTGTGTTTATTGTGTATGGCTCAATGTGTTTTTTTACAAACACGACTAAGTTTACACAACACTCGACGCACAGGGACAACTCGTCAGTTTTACTCCAAGAGGCCTGTCATGAATCGATTTTCTTGTATCGGGAACGCGACTATTACTTTTGATTTGCTGATAAGAATTTACAACATTCTCAATAGGAATTCAATGTGTCAAATAAACTTAGTCGATACAACAACAAAAAGAATATGAAGTACCGTAAACAGGGGATAAGCGGCAAATTTGTAGAGAAAATGCTGCACATTTGTATATGGAGCGCGATATTGCTTCTTCCACATTTTTCAGTTGAAGTTCCACAATTGTTAGCTGCAAGCCTTTATTTTTTTTACCCAGAATAAGCAAATATAGTGTTCAGAAATGCAAAATCAAGAGTGCGACACTTTTTCAAATGTCTGCCGCTCAGCCACAGTTGGCGGTATATGAAATAATAAATAAAAAATAAAGATATGTTTATGAAAATAGAGCAAGGAATTTCTTCTGATTATCTCTGTGACATTCAAACAAATATGTTTTCCTCTTTTAAAATTGAGGACAGTCATGGAGTTATATCAATAATGCTGTTTGCAGAGCAACGAATAATGGATCTTTGATTTCACGGTACATCCATCGCACCTCGAACACGTGGATGAAAAACAAGGGGAGTTTTCGGGTACACACAAGGGCCACAAGGCGATCCGTTGTGTAAGCAATATCGGGGCGAACCATCTGCCAATCTGAAATCACCTGGCTTTGACTTTCCTATTTCTAGTCATTTATTACCCTTCAACCTTCGCGCGAGTCTTCGAGAGCGTCAGGAAACAAAAGTGTTCCGTGACGCTCATTTTAAATAAACGCTCTCTGGCGCCGCCACCTTTATTTTTTCTGGCGCTGGCCCTAATTAAACGATAACATCTTAATTGACGCTCGCTCACTTCGGCCGAAAACCTCAATTCTGTGCGTGTATTTGTTTGAGCGTTCGTTAAAAAATAGGTCCCTGATGGAGTACGCCGTACTTTCAGTGCGCCGCTTTCGGGTAAACGCAACGTGTCATTAGCAAAAGGGCGAAATTCAGAGAACTAAGGTTCATAGGGCAGGAGTTTTGCAGAAAAAAAAGAACTAGAAGGGAAGACTATTCTTATCCAGCTTACACTATAGCGGAAATATTACACGATTGACAGGGGTAGGAGGACACCTAGGAAACTAGCGATTAAAAGCATGCACCCACATTTGGGAAGCTATGTCCGGAACAAATTACGGGTCAACAATTTATAAATAATAATTCGAATTGCTGATAAATTTGGCATTGAGTGAGACTTCGTTGAAGAAGTTTCATGGAAAGAAGAAAAGGACAGTATGAAGTGATCGACTTTGCTAAAAGTTCCTCATCGCTCGAAGCCCTAAAAGATGCATATAATTACCTCAGAGTCGTTAAAATAGAAGTAGCCCTATTCCGCTAATCGTGGGGTTAAATTTCCTTGAATTGGTAGAAATAGATAGGAGTGTGAGATTGAGGAAAGAGAAAGAGCGAAAAAGAGGAATCCCCTAGTGCGTGTTACAGGCAAGTTTCTCACGGTGCATTGGGAGGAAATTATAAGGGAGTGGGTTAGCCGGGGGTAAAAGGGGAAAGTGGGAGTTCGGCGGAGAGGAATTTTGCGGGGGAGGGGGTAAATCATACTTAATTGATATCACAAAGAGGCCCATAATCGCCAGCTCCTTCGCGAGATTAAACGCCGCCCGGATCCATGTTGCAGGTAAATTACGCGCTCTTCTCGTGCACTGCCCTTCTCTTATTACCGTTGTCTTCGAAATGGGCTTCCTCCCAACCCCTTTTTCCTCATTCTTTAGAGTTTACCTCAATCCTCCGCTTAGCAGTTAGCTTCGCGATAGCAACCGATTTCAAATTCAAGCTCCGGGCTCAATTCGAAAACGTTCGCTCAAGTTTAAAACGATTAGCTTTCATTTGAAGGTTCCACGACCAGGAATCAATAATTGTTTTTAGAAATCAACTATTGTTTCGGAACTTCTCGAACAGGATGAACTCAAGTATGCGAGGTTGATGCCAATTTAAATGATGAAATTGAACCCGAATTTCGCATTTGCTGGTTTCAAGAAACGTTTTTATTCGATATATTCTGGAATATTGATCACATCAAAGCATATGTCCCACAAGACTTGTAGATCTATTTAAGGCTAATTTTTTATTATCCATAACATTTTCGCCTACAACCCATCGTTTTCGAGGGAAATCCAAAAAACTAACACCAAAAGAAAAGCTGATTAGTTGACCTTGAATCTAATTCACTTATTATATTCTAAAAATATTATTCTCATAAAAAAATGTCATGCAAAAGTTGAAGATCTGGTCAAAGAGCATATTTTATCATGGATACTTTTTTTTGTACGTCCAACAGTTTTAGAAAAAAATTTAGATGGACACCACCGAATATGGTACCGCCTCTGAAAGAAGATGTCCAGTTTCTGGAGAATCATCTTCTAAGGGTAGTCTAAGTATCGCACGAATTTCATATTTTTAATTATTAATTTTGAGTCAAGCACTACGAGATTCCTAATTTTCACTTCAAATTTGGAATTAGCGATACGAAGAATCCCATAACTGAAGATTGTGGATCAAATATTGCGCTAAACGAACGTAGAACGACAGAAGAATGTTGATGCTTATGGTCAATAAATTTGACGACTTTTTTCTCGGTTCGGAAATGATGACAGACAAACCCTTCTTACCTCATTTCAATTTTTTTAGCAATACTTTTTCCCACAGCTTTGACCGATTTCTCAGCTGATATTTCACCTCACTGTCACATTATTACATAAAGAAAAGAGGGCAAGAACCAAAAAGTTAAAACTTTCATTTGTCCTCAAAACGGCCAGCACTTGCAAATGCTTCCTGTTTCTGAAATGATCGGAAATCGATTCTTTTGTGAATTTCAAAAGGTAACTTATAGAAAGTTTCTTCTTCGATCCTTCTTGAGGTTTTTAAGATTCCAAGCGTCCGGCCTCATTTCTCTTCGGCCACTAATTCCTCCCCTTGTACAGCATTCAATAAAATAAATAACGAGATGTGTACAAGATAATTGGGGAGGTCTAATTGCGCGAATCTTGAATACGGTTGCAAAACACGGGCCAGATCGTCATATGGTCTCAAGGGTCATTTTCTTCAATTTTTAAAATTTTTTCAATTCCACGATCTTTTTCCTCTATTGAGGACAAAAGGGTTTCGCGTGCGGAGGACCATCGGTTCTGTTTCCGGTGAAACGACTCCAAGTAACAAAGGGGGGAGTTTGACTTGGTGGCAGTCGAACGTTTTTTTGTTTTCTTTTTTCATGTCTTTCATCCACCACCTCCTCAACCATTGATCAGGGAGTTATCGAGCACCTGTATTTCCCCATTTACCGTTGCCATTTATTGTTTCCAATTCTTTCGTCTCGATATCCAAAAATTAAGTTTCCTCGATCACGCAAACCCCCATCTGGGACCCAAGAGGAATTACGGTACCCAAAAATAGTGCAATGAATCCAAGAATTAATCTTTTTGAAATCGGGAACCAAGTTTTAAGGAATCTTTTTCTTCCATCGCCTAATGTTGACAAAATTATGTATTACAATCAAGATAGAGATAATAAACAGGAGGTTATTTGCAATTAAAATTTAAGTTTTTAGATTAACGAAATAATCAATTTCGTTAATAACTTAAACTGAATCGATAATAAATCAATCGACATTGAGCAGAACGCGTTTCTATTGGAAGACCACGGTCGGCTAATATTGCATCCGCTGGGTAAAGCTACAATAAAAAAAAATAGAAATAAAAATAGGTGAAACAAGATGATTCCTGTGCTGAAAGCAAGTCTCTCATCGCCAAAGATTCTAATATGTAGCTTTATTGATTACATCAACACGACAACATGACTCTAAGATGAAAACTTGCTCTCGAACAACATTTTAATCCTACACACTAATTATTGAAAAACAACATGATTTTATGCATTGAATTCATAATCCTACAAAATTTAGTCCATTTCTCATCAATACGTATGAAATATTTCAATTCCTATGTATAAAAAAAAACTGTTTGCAAAATCAATAAATTCATATACAATTTTCTATCATCTTCTTCAATTTTCAAATATAAAAAGTGCAAAGAGTCAAGAGAAAAATAGGCCAATTGGATGGAAAATAAAAAGAGTGTGAGAAGTATTGAAATTAGAATAAATAAAACAAATAAAAAAAACTTCTGCAAATTATACTGAAGGAAAAGTTATAGTTTTTTGCCAAGTGCCGCCCTTTACTGAAGACAGTAAAACAAATTTTGAATCATTTGAAACGAAAATTACACCTTACATGAAAATTTTCCACCTGAATTCAATACAAACATTTCAGAAGTCGATCATAATAAAATTAATTTTTTTCAAAGCTCCACATCCCAATCAGAGTATGTCTGAAAATTCATGTTGAGCTCCCGCGAAATGTAATCGGCGATTAATTTTAATAAGGGTACCAAAAAGGTTGTTGGAACCAATAATTTTTTTTCGGGTCAAATTATTTTATCGAGAAGAGAGAAGTAATTACGTCCATACGAGGATCGTTTGGCAACCATATTTGCGTCTCTCGACCAATCGCAAAGCGTAATGGCCTCGAATTCTTATTTGGACCCATTATAATGTCGTGGTTCCTTGTAACGATTTTTTGACGCGAGGCTGCATTAAGCGACCATTAGTTAATAATTATCAGTCAGGCGATTCTCTAATAAACGAGATCTAACAACATCTCACTATTGAATCCGAAAATCGATTCAGATCATCGAGATATTGATCGAGTCAGTGAATATTATACATTAAGGCGAAATGATTGAATTTGAGAATTATGTAAAACTCAATGCAGCACTTAAAATAAGTCTTCATCATTAAATTTTTCCTTGTAGATTATGGTTCTTATTCTCTCCGAACGAACGCACTCAAGCGACTTTCTCTCAATTACTGATGGTCGTTATCAAATTTTATTCCCAGTAAATGATATTTTATTTATACTATGCTTCTGTAATGGAGTATAATATTACTTTAAAATGAGCCCTTAATAAAATATCCGTGTCTCAATCAATTCCAAGCAATTTCTATCAAAAGAGAGGAATTTTAGATGTAAAAAGAGTTAGATAGAAAAAAGTTTTAAAAAATACCAAAAAATCCATGCAGACTTACAGATTATCTTTCATCCTCACAAACATCCCAACATGATCCAAGAGCTGATTAACTCACCTGTAACAGAAGAAAAACATTCAATTAAAATTGGATACCATTTATCAGAAAATTCTTAATCTACACCTTATATAATTTGTCTTTTGAATTATGAAATTGAACACGAATTGCGCATTTGCAGGTTTCAAGAAACGTTTTTATTCGATATGTTCGAAAATATTGATCACATCAAAATATATGTTCCACAAGACTTGTAGGTCTGGTTAAGGCTAATTTTTTATTGTTCATAACATTTTCGCCTACAACCACTGGTTTCGAAGAAAATCCAAAAAACTAACACCAAAAGAAAAGTTGATCAGTTGACCTTGAATCTATTTCACTCAATATATTCTGAAATATTATTCTTATCAAAAAATATGTCATACATAAGTTGCAGATCTGGTCAAAGAGCATATTTTATAATGGACAATTTTTTCTGTACGTCCAACAGTTTCAGAAAAAATTTAGATAACGGTATTACGCTACGCGGCATTCATTTCGTTCAGAATATTTCAGGTAACTTTGTTAAATCTTTATGGTAGAGTATGAGTCTATTATATATTTCAACTTCTGTGTTGATTTCAGGACTTTGAGGAGTTGCGGTTAAAGAATGTCTTGCAGACGGAATAATTTTAGGGAACGAGAAGTCGGCACGCGAAGGGTTTTTCCCTGGTTTGAGGCCATCTATTAGTAGGAATGCAAAGGCATGGCTAATTAAAATCAGTATAATGACCCGCTGAATCGATTACACGAAGAGCAGGCCTTTTGTGCCGAGATCGGCCACTGGTGACAAGGCTTTATGTCCCGTTTAACGACTCATACATCTTTTATTGTACTGTGCTTGCGATGCGGGCTCATTGTCTGGTGGAAATATTACTAATTGGTATTCGTCCTTCGAATAATCGCACACATTGCCGCCCATCATGTTGTATTCTCATGACGGTTCTTACACAAGTTTTCTCTTCTCAAAACAAATAGGCAGATGGATCTGAAGCATTTTGGAGGAACAGAGATGAACAGGAGAAGGACAGTAAGAAAACACCTACAAAACTGGCGTCAAGAGAATAAAAACATGCTTCCAACATCTAGAATCATATGCTCGCAATAAAACGGGATCGAATAATTTTGGAAAGAGTAAGAAGAAGGCTCTTCAAATTCGCGTCAAATATGCCTACTTCAAAGTATCTTGGATAAATAGAGACGAAAAGTAAGAAGACACTTACAAAACTGGCGTTAAGCAAATGAAAACCTACACTTTCATTTGGCATGATATGTACAGAACAAAGTGAGACAGAATAACTCAAAAATCTTAATTAGGAAGATAATTAAATTTCGCAACAAATCAGTTGTTGATCCTCAATCCACATACTCCTCATACAGATTTCTCATGAAAATTTTATATAGCATCTTCCTTTAGCAGGACGATACTGGGTGACTTGTTTTTGATGAGCCGTGATTTGATATAAATGAGAAATGAGTAATGGGAAATGAGTATAGGAAAGTTAGCACAAAAGGGTAACAAAAGGGTAACGAAGCCGTATTGATCAAATCGAGGGATGTTTTTACAATAATTTACGGAGCGATCGTCTAGGTTGTTCACAGCAAGATAGTATAGGTCGGTTCGTAGGTAGAGGTAGCCATGTCTAATTATGTCGCATTGATTTTGTCATTAGCCACTCCAACGGGTCGCCGTCGGCACAGTTCGACGTCAAGGCAAAAAATACTTCCTATGCATTCTTTGTCCTCTTGACGAGCGCAGTTCGTTAGACCTGGAATTCAATAGATGTTACATAGACCTGATAAGAACCCACCACGGTAAAGAAACATCTGCCATCTCAAATCACTCTCCATCGACCTTATGTCGAGGAGAAGATAATTTATTGATGTCTCTGTCCCGGACTGAGAACCATTTTCTTATTCAATACCATAAACTGTATTTTCTCTGAAATTCATTTTTCATCTGGGGCATTAAAAAAGGAGGAACTAAAGGGCCCTGTATCGATCTTTACCACGAACAGTACCTATTCTGCAATAGTTTACTTCTTCATTTACTTTCAGTAATCGCTTTTTCAGGGAGCTGCAGCGAATGCAAACTTGTGATTTCTGCATCTCTTTGCTTAAGGTTTTTATGTACAATAATGTTATACTTCTCCCTTCATAAAGTCACCTTAGTGTACATAAAGTACCCAACTACAAGGAAAAAAAATATTAAAGTTACACTTTGACGCTGTAGTTACTGCAATTGCGTAATTGGTGCCTCGCTGTCACGTACTTTACTGTGCAAGCACTATATACAGATACAATCTCCTCTTCGGGATATATACTTAAAAATTATACTGAATAAGTTGGAAAATGGGTTTAGAAGTGACATGCCAAGTCTTGGAATTAGTACAACTTTTCAAGCATTTTATATTCAAATCATTTAGAGAAAAAGAAATGGTATTTAGGGTATCTTCTTGGTCTTTAAATATTAAAATCTCATAGAGTTAGAATGGCCAATCAGTATTTACAGCTCTAGAAGTAGACCAAGACCATTTTCTAAGAATTTCAATCGTTTATCCCACACTTGCAAAAGAAAGTTTTGTAATTAGTCCTCAGGTGTTTAATATATAGAAGAAGGTTATACAGCAAATGTCTTGCCATTTATAGATTTGTCGATATTTTCTTCTCTATTCCTGCATTTTTCATTACGATCCGAGGACAACTCTTTAATTTTCGTGTAAAATCTAATGAAAGTGGTAAATTTCAACCGTAATAGTAGTACCACCACGTATGACTACGTTAAACGCTCTGACTTAGAACTTCTTTGGTGAAATTGAAACACTGGTGTCACATGGTATGTACCAAAAACCGATTGTATTCAATGTTCTAAAATATTGATCTCATCAAAATATGCAACATACAAAACTTGTAGATCTATTCAAGGACCATTTTTCATCTCTGAAAACATTTTTGACTGCATCTTATGATTTTTGGGAAAAATCCAAAAAACTAACCCCTAGAGTGAAACTGATCATCTGACCTTGAATCGATTTTGTTTGATATACTATAAAATATTAATCTTATGAAAAAATGTGGAGTACAGAAATTGTTGAAATGATCAAAGAGCAAATTTTATTGTAGTTAATTTTTCGTACGATTGATAAATTCATGAAAAAATCCAATCAACGGAATTACACAACGTGGCATTCATGTCCTTTATTACCATGATTAATAAGGTAATTTTTAACCACTTTCAAAGAGCTAAGTAAACAAACAACCGTAAAGAGTTACTTTTTGCAAGACTTTCAGACTATTCCTATCAAGCTTTGTGGTCAGTGTCATCCGGTCTGAGGGTCATCATTCGAATCAGTGCGGCTTCACCCTCGTCCCGTAACATTTCCTGTATCGATAACTTCATACGTCCCTAGGAACATAATCCCAATTTTACTAATGCATAACAGCGCGAAAACGAATATTTAACTATATCCGTCATAAGGAGTAGTCAAGAATTAAAATAATAATATATGTTGATGTAGATACAAATGTTTAGTAAAATATTAATCGACTCTATCTATATCGTTCCTCACCAAACAGGTTGAAACTAATTAGAGTCATGTCGACTGAAACTTTGGATCACAGCACGATTCTACAGCGCTCAGTAATCGTTCCTCAGCCTGTTGAAAAATCTTTTATATATTTAAGAGCAAAGATATGATCTTTAATTCATAAGATTAAGTTGTGCCTCTTATAACAATTCAGTTTAGAGTATTTCTTCTCTCAAAATGCGGAAAAGGTATCCACTTAAACATTTTCCCCCGCAATTTAAATTATAACTTTTGCAACTAGATCTTGCAAGAGTCTGCAACTTGCATTATTAGGCTATCCGAGAGAATCGTTTATCTATTCAAGGATATTTATGACACTTAATAGTCCTGATAATAATTATCTTCGATTTATACACGTGTGATTAACGAACTAACAGATTAATAAGAACCATCTTAGAACGCAGATCTAAAAAAAGGAGTAGGGTACGCATTACTCGTGCAATTATTATAATTAGTGAAAAAAACCTTTGTCCACTCATTAATTATACACACAGTTCCTAATGACGGAAAGGGCATCTAAAAGCTTTTTAGTTAGTGGAGGTCAAAGTCACTTATATTAAGATTAAGTCGTGTACACAAAGAATCGCGAAAGGTGAGGTTGTCACTAATACTGCCTAACTGTTCGCTTAGCTGGCCACACAATTCGATTAGCCTCTCAGTCGATTATCCAGTCGATTAATTACCGGACCATTAAGCACATACGGAAAATTAAGCACATACGGAAAATTAAGACACTCCTTACGATCTATAGTCAGTAACACACCATTAAGATTTACCTATAAAAGCTCATACCGCGTAAGTCGGTTATTATTGTTTTTTTTTCAGAAACTATTGATCCTATTGGGAAAATTGTATAAAATAATATGCGCTTTTCGATGAGATCTACAACTTTCGTTCTAAATTAATTTTGATCAAATCAATATTTTAGAACATATCCAGTGAAAATAAATTCAAGGTCAATCTTACAACGCATTTGTTTTTAGGTTCTTTATGGAAAACAGTTAGTCGTATGGAAAAAAGTTTCAGGGGTTGAATTCGCTCCTTGAAAAGATCTACAACTTTTGTAGCACATATATTTTGACAAGATCAATATTTTAGAAGATTTCGAATAAAATACATTTTTGTTACACGTGGCGTGAGCTCTACTGCGTCGACCCGATAAGAGGCGTGCGTTTGGCCCACGAGTGTGTTGTCCATAAAGGGTTATGCGCCAACCAAGGGGATTGGCACGAGGTATGAAAACGCGGGCATGAGTGCGTGCCACCATTAAACCAGCCAATGTTTACCAAGCAAGGAGCTAATGAGGCACTGTAGGATCGCGCAGGAGGATCTAGCGATCTAGCACTTTAGTTACATTCGTTGCACGTTCGCGTTGAAAAATTACCACTTTAACGGCTCTTTCCTCTCTAAACAATGCCTTAACGAATGCCCTTTTAGAGCCTTTAAAGATTAAAAAATGAGAAATTACACAGCTTGGTAACTCGTCTTAGTCAAATTGTTTCAACCAAGGTGCAAAGCTCCAAAGGTCTACCTGACCAGGAAATTAAATCTAATTTCTTTCTGTGATTTGAGGTCGATAGAACCAAGCTTAAGTAATTTAGCATCAATAATTTGTTATGTTTTTAATTTGTTTTGTTTTTAATTTGTGAACTTACAGACATCAGGGCAAAATATATTCAGCATCTGAACTCACCTGAAACAAAAGAAAAAAATGCCTATTAATTGTTATGACAAATTCCTGTTAGGTTCATATGTATATTAAAAATATCTCTTATTCAATCAATATTTTGAAACATCCATTGATATCAACTAGAAGCTACTCATAATAGCAATATCAGGTAAAGCAAATCGGCGATAAATATACCACTGATAGCAATCAGCATCATTAAGCTAATTAATTAGCGAAATTTGCTTAGCAGTGTTTGAATAAGGAACTTTTCTTCTGTGCTAGAAAAATCGAATCTCGTGGAGGTAAATGAGTTTTAATAGAGCGATGTACTCGCCTTTAGATACGTGGCAAAGCGAATATTCAATTACTTATTCATCTACTCCATTATATCCACACGCATGTAGTTAGATCTTCTCTTCGCGACACGACGGCTATAATATAAGCCTTGGCATATTATTATCAACGAAGGGACACGACAAGGAATTGTTGAAGATGTTGACCAAAATAATAAAAAAAATTCCCAAGTTTTATTACCAATTTTTGCCCCCACAGAGTAAATGTTTTCAATCACTTTTGCCATTTTTTTCGATTCCATTTCATAAATTATTGTATCTCACTTCTTTCCTTAAGGAAGGATGGTGTATTCTCTGGCAATGATGTTGGACGTTTGCAAGCTGAAACATTTCTCACCCACGCCAAGAGATTCCTTCTAGATCCGCGAGAGATCCAAAATCCAGATTGCGTAGGAAGCGAGCCTGCAAACGAATCTCTGATCTCGCCAGGATGACTCTGCAGCTCGACTTAAAAGTAGAACCGCATTAGGAAAACGCCTTGATTCTGTCGCGATAGACCAGCGCCAATTAATGCCATACAAATTAATTAATTTTATCCCACGTCAATATAAAAATAAAAAATAGAGGTTACAACGAAACGCACCTTCGAGACACCTTCCCTTCTCTCTTTAACCATCTAGGATCATAGGAAATCTCTACTAGAGTTTAGACTCCTTCATTTAGGAATAAGGTTGTTTTGATACTTCAGACTGTTTACAGCAAAGAAATTATCCGGACCCTTGTTATTCTTCACGGGATATTTTCTAGGGAGTCGTAACTTTTTTTAATTTCCTAGCAGGTGTCAAAGAATGTTAAACACGGTTGCTCCGAAGGTAGGCTTACGAGTCGAGGAACCAGAGATCTTGCCTCTGATAACTGACTCGAATCGCCCCCAACCCCCTGATTCTGTCGCAGGAAATTCCGACATTCTTTTGCGCCCCCTTTTGCCGACCAACCGGATAATCTTAACTTCCCTTGGACCTACCCTTACGAATCTATCCAGGAAACGTTTTTCCTGATCACCCAACATCTTCGCCCTTTTCTGCACCATTTCCAACTCTTAGGCATTACCTTTCCCATTGTTATCACTTCATCTAAACTCTAAACGATCTACTCAATACAAGCCTCTTAAGGACTAGTGTTTCGAATTTCCAAGTTAAAAAATTAGCTTGTTTTGCATTCTTCTAGCCTCTGTTGCTTCTTGATGACTTGAAAGATGTATTCACTTCTCGCATAATATGTTCAAAACAAGATAAAAAACGATATTTTATGAAAGAACGTTGGGTAGGTTATTGAATTCCGCGTCAAACAAGCTATCTTGAAAGTGTTTTTGATGATTAGAGAGAAACAGACCGAGTGCATATTCTACTAAAAAAAAAAGTAGAAGTAAAAATAGTAGTAGAAGGTTTGTAATTAGTCCTTAGGTGTTCTATATGTTCTAATATGTTCTAAAATATTTATCTCATCAAAATATATGTCATACAAAACTTGTGGATCAAGTCAAGGACCATTTTTTATTCCTTATAACATATTTGCCTACAACTAATGGTTGTTGGAAAAAATCCAAAAAAGTAACACAAAAAGTGGTAGCGATCAGATGACCTTGAATTTATTTTTCTTGATATATTCTAAAATATTAATTACATCAAAAAATATACCCAACGAAAGTTGTTGATCTAGTCAAGGAGCAGATTTCAGGATCCTAACTTTTTTCTTGTGACGAACTGTTTTCCAATGAAATCCATGAAACCTCATAACGCTACGCGCCATTTATTTATCTCGGATTAAAGGTTCAGAACAAGGTAACAAACGATATTTTCTAGAGTGACATCGGATAAATTAATGAATTTCGCGTCGAATGCGAAATGACAAAAGTGTTTTTAATGAATAGAGACAAACATATGAAGAACCTCAGACTAGAAAACTAGCCATGAGGCAAATGATCGTTTTGGAGATAAAATCCCGTTCATTTCCCGCGTTCCCCGAGCACTGGACCCTGGATAAAAAATGAAAGTTAAAAAAGAAATGTGAATTAAAAAAAAGTAATTAGATCTTATTAGGGATTAGAGTCCAAGAACGATGCAAAATCGCAGATGGAGAAACGGACATTCGAAATTCATCGAGCAAACCAAACCGCTAATTTGCCGCTTCCAAGTTGTCATTAATTCATCGCGTAAATACATACTTCTGTGACCATGACAGCAGGTCTAGAAAACCCGATGATTAATTTTCTCGGTTTAAATATCAAGGAGTAATTAGAAACATGCTTATATTCCATGTGGATCGATATAAGAATAATTAACAACTCGATTAATAATTTCTAAGAACCCATTTGGTCAAGGCCTCTTTGCCCAGCTCAGAATTCCTTATTCATTCCCAAGGTGCCAAGATTGGAATCCCAAAAGTGATTTTCCTCACTTCCTCTCTCCCAGGAATCCTGATTCTTTGATCTGTAGGATAACTAATAAAGAACCTAAAGAAGTAGCCTATTCCAAAAATTCGTCATAAAATATTCTCACGCTTCGGCATCTGAAAATGCAGGTTTTTCGGAATTCTGAAGCAGAAGGGCCCAATGGCAAATTTTCCTGGAAGCAGGTGTCCTCTCTGAGAGAGTGAGAGAGAGGGAGAGAGAAAAATAGAGGCTTTAGATTTTAGAATTTAGAGAAGAGGAGGAGAGTTAGGATGCTTTGAAAATCGCAGGTCACTCTCTGCCAGGTGCGCCGACCTGGCCCAAAAATCCGAACTTGGTCACATTGTAGTGCCTCCGCTAAGTACCCTCACGCTCTTCTGCTCTCAAAATTTCCGCCATTGTGTCTGCCAATGGAAACTGGACATCGCCACCAAACGAATCCTGGTTCTTCTCAGAACAAGGAGAGCTGGTTCCTCTATTGTCAGTAAAATCCATGGGGTCCATGGGATCCCATAGGATTCTGGGCCCTGAAAGAGGGACGCTTATTGTAACCATCGCAAATGTCCATTGCACGAATCCGAGATTTCTCCTGCAGGTAGACACCTGAACACCTGCAATCTTCCAAACAACTTTTTATTGCATTTTGGTTCATCATAAGGGCCTAAGTTTCCAAGAGCCGAGTCCTAAGCCCAAATCTCAAAAGCTCTGTTTCTTCTAAAATCTAAGCCCAAGAGATTTGCTCCACAGAAAAAAAGTACTAAATTGTTTACTATTCATCAAATGGAGGAGAGTGTACATAAACTTAAAAATACTTTTCGAATATTTCTTTAGAAGAGTATAAATTCTATCAAATAAAATTATATAGGTAGAACTTTTCAGCCGAAAAGATAAATCTTAAACAGAGAAGAGTGAATTTATACAACAAAAGAAAAATTATGGCGAGATTCATCAATTTTTTAACAAAAAGTTATATCTTCAGAAAACAGTTCAATTTTCATACAAAGACATCAATTTAAAAATAAATTGGAGAACTTTTATCAAAATAAATGAATTTGTAAATTAATAGTTGAATTTTCTACCATGAAGAAAAACTTTTGACAAAGCACATCAATTTTCAACAAATAAAGTTCAATTCTCAATCAGAGATGTAAACTTTGGATTTTAAATCTAAAATGATGAATCCCACGGGAAAAAGAAAAACTTTCAACATAATGCAAGATTTTTTCAACCAAAACGATGAATTTTCAATAGAGAAGATTTATATTTTTACTAAGGAGGAGAACTACATAAATTTTGAAACAAGTAGCCTAATTTGCAACTGTAGAATAATTTTTTACAAAGAAATTGAATAGTTGACAAAATAAACGATCTTCAACAGAAGTAGAAAAACTTCCACCAAAATACATAATTTTCCAACCAAATAAATGAATTTCCAACCAACTAGTTGAATTTTCAACCAAATAGTTGAATTTTCTAATAAATAGATGAATTTTCAACTCAGAAAAAAACTTTGAACGAAGAAAATAAACTTTCAATCAAATAGTTGAATTTTCAACTAAATAGATGAATTTTCAAACTCAGAAGGGAACTCTCAACGAAAAAAATGCATTTTCATACAAATGGTTAAATTTTCAACAAAATGTACGAATTCTCAACACAATGGTTGGATTTTGTATCAAATAGTTAAATTTTTAAGGAACAAGGTCAATTTTTAACTCAGAAGTGAATCTTCATACAGAGAGATAAATTTCTCAGTATATACTTCATTTTTCAAACCGGTAGTTCAATAATAAAGAAAATAGTCGATTTCTCAACAAAAAAGTTGAATTTTCGACCAAATAGTTGAATTACCAACACAATAGTTTAATTTTTGGAGGAGAGTTGAATTTTCAATCGAATTGTTCCTTTTCCAACCAGATAGTTTTATTTTTATCAAATAGCTAAATTATCAAACAAATATTTAAAATTCCAACGAAATTGACAACTTTTAAACAAATGGTCCGACATTCAATTAAACCGATAAAATTCAAAACAGAGATTAATTTTCAAGCAAATGATTGAATTTTTAAACAAACCTCGAAGCAAACAGTTTCATTTTCGGAAAATA
This sequence comes from Neuroterus valhalla, assembly GCA_011762715.2. Taxonomy (NCBI): domain Eukaryota; kingdom Metazoa; phylum Arthropoda; class Insecta; order Hymenoptera; family Cynipidae; genus Neuroterus; species Neuroterus valhalla. The sequence goes on from WSXT02086354.1 coordinate 36,114, forward strand.
GTCCATTTTTCAGAGAAATAGTTTAGTTTTCGGATGAACAGTTAAATTTTCAATCAAATTGTCAAATTTTCAAGCAGATACTTTTATTTCTAATCAAATAGTTAGATTCCCAAATAAACAGTTCAATTCCCAACAAAATAGTTAATTTTTCCACCAAATGGTCGTATTTTTCACTGAATAGTTGGATATTTAAGGAAATGGTATAGTTTTAAAGGAAACAGCTAAATTTTCAACCAAATTGTTAAATTTTCAACCAGATTTTACTTTTTGATCAAATAGTTGAACAAGTTGAGAAATAATTTATAAATAGAGATAAGTTTTGAAGCAAATAATTGAATTTTGGAGTAAATCGTTAAATTTTCACCCAGACAGTTTTATTTTTCATGATACAGTAGAATTTGCAAACAAATAGTGAAATTTTCGACGAAATAGTCATTCTTCAACAAAACAGTTGAACTTTAAACAAATATTTAAATTTTAACCTAACTTAGTGTGAACAAATCAAATTTTTTTTTAGATTCAACTATTGGGTTGATGATTCAGAATTTCTTTACAATTTTGTTTCTTGCACAGGATTTTTTTTAATACAATTATTTGGTTAAAAATGCATGTATTAGGTTAAATGTCTTTCTTTTTTAGTAGGAAATTAATCTTCTTATTTAAAATCTGATTAATTCATCTATTTCTTTTTAAAATTTATAACCCTCATAAAAACGCAAGAAAAATTTGAAGAATGCTTAAAAATAAAAGTTAAATAAAATCTTTAATGAAAATTTATAGATTTAAAGATCGACATATAAATCTGATTAGCTCAGATCAATTGCTTTGGTGGTCGGTTTGAAGAATGTCGTAATAATTCCTTTTCTGCGATTTTGCGGATCGAATTCTCAAGGAATCACGTGGCAGTAAAAGAGGTATAGAATTGAATTAATAGATTTAACGAGGTCAAATTCGTTAATTACAGCTCAGGAATATCTCACATATATTTCAACGTACTTGGATCGATTGAATAAAATTTTCTGTGAGCTCGAGGCAAGAGACTTAGTTTCATTAGGCGTAAACGCAATTAACCCGAATAATTAGCAAGCCAATGAGATTTATTAAGAGGAATAATCCTCTTGGTTAAAAATTCATCTCTCAAGTCGAAAATTCAACTTTTTTTGTGAAATTATAACTATTTGGAAAAAAATACAAATATTTTGTTGAAAATTTAGATATTTGGTTGAAACTTCAAATATTTGGTTTGAAATTGAACTATTTAGTTGAAAAATTAGGTTTTTTGCTAAAAAATTTAACTATTCGGTTTAAATTGGACTAACTTGTAGAAAATCCAACTTTCTACTAAAAAATGTAACTGTTTGTTCTATAATACAACTATTTGGTTGAAGATACAAATATTTCTCGAACAATTCAACTGCTTGGTTGAAAGTTCAACTACTTTATTAAAAATAAAAACACTAGGTTGAAAATTAAACTATTTATTTGTGAATGAAACTGTTTGTTGTGAAATCCAACTATTTGGTTGAAAATTCAACTACTTGGTTAGAAATTGAACTGTTTTGTTCGTAAATTACACTTTTTTTTTGATAAGTCAACTATTTTGTTTAAAATTTTACTGTTTATTCGGTCATCCCACTGCTTGTTTAAAAATCCAACTATTTGGTTGAAAATTAAACTATCTCGTTAAAAATTTAACAATTGGGTTGAAAATGTGACTTGTTTTGGAAATTCAAATCGGTTAAAGAATCAACATATTGGTTGAAAATGAAAATACTTATCTGAAAATTCAACTGTTTGATTTAAAATAAAACTATTTTGTGGAAAGTTGAACTGTTTGGTTGAAAATTTTACTAGTTGGTCAAAAATTGAACTATTATGTTGAAAATTTATCTTTTTACTCATCAATTAAACTGTTGGTTCACAAATAACACTATTTGGCTAAAAATTGAACTATTTTCTTGATAATTCAACTGATGGTTCAAAAACTATACTATTTAGTTGAGAATTTAAATATTTCGTTGAAGTTTTAACCATCTTTATGAACATTGGAAATTCAACTATTTTAATTCCAAGTTCCGATGACTTCTTTCTTGACCCTGATTGTAAATTTCTCAAATGAAGGGAAGTGATTACAATAATGCTGGCAATTGGTTTAATTGAGACGTAAAAGCGAGTTGGGTGCAGTTTTACCGTAATTACCATGCGAAGTAAGTTTGAGTACTCTGGTAAAAGATTTAGTATAAGAGAAAAAATACTTTCTTTGGAGTATTACTCTCTCATTTTATGGTATATTGGCTTCCTTTTATTTTGAAGATTCCATAAAATATTTGAAAACAATGAGGAGTCTTTTCATTAACCAATCTTTCCGATTCTTAATCTTTTTGATTACCAATCTTATTATTTCACAAACTTTTCGATTCTCAATCTTATTTATTCTTAATCTTTCTAATTACAAATTTTTCTGATTCTTCATCTGTTTGATTCACAATTTTTTTTATCTTTAATCTTTTTTATTCTCAAACTTTTCGATTCTCAATCTTATTTATTCCTAATCTTTTTAATTCCAAATTTTTCTGATTCTTCATCTTTTTGATTCCGAATTTTTTTTATTCTTAATCTGTTTGATTCCCAATCTCTTTGATTCTCAAACTTTTCGATTCTCAATCTTTTCTATTCTTAATCTGTATGATTCCAATTTTTTAAATTTTTTAAATTTTTTGATTCTCAATTTTTTTGATACCTTATCATTTTGATTCCCAATTTTTTGATTCGCAAACTTTTTGATTCTCAATCATTTTGAATCCCAATCTTTTAGATTCTCAATCTTTTTGATTCTTAACCTTCTTGATTTCCGAACTCTTTGTCTCTCAAACTTTTAAATTCTCAATCTTTTTGATTCCCAATTTTTCAGAATCTTTTTGATGCCCAATTATTTTGATTCCCAATCTTTTAGATTTTCAATCTTTCAGATTCTCAATCTTTTTGAATCCCAATCTTTTTGATTCTCAAACTTTGTAATTCCCAATCTTTTTGATTCTCAATCTTTTTGATTCTTAATCTTCTTGATTTCCAATCTTTTTCATTCTTAAACTTCAAGATTCTTAATATTTCTGATTCCCAATCTCTTTGATTCTAAAACTTTTCATTCCCAATCATTTTGATTCTAAAACTTTTCATTCCCAATCATTTTGATTCTAAAACTTTTCATTCCCAATCATTTTGATTCCTAATCTTTCAGATTCTCAATCTCTTTGATTTTTAAACTTTTCGATTCCTAATATTTTGGATTCCCAATCTCCTTGATTCTCAATCTTTCAGATTCTCAGTCTTTTTGATTCCTAATCTTTTCGATTTTCAATCTTTTTGATTCTCAATCTTTGTGAGAAAAAATATTTTCCCCTATATTTTCAACTATTTCCCTTCAAATATTCTATTTTCGACGGTTTTAAATTGGATAACGGAAATGGGATACCTTCTTTTGCCGTCTGTCTTACCTGGAACGACAAACGCGTTTACCTGTTCTGAAAATGATTGGGGTCGAGAAAGCGAGAATGAGGGAAATATGGTTAATTGCTGGGCAAGGGCTGATATTAATTGCAGAGTAAACCTGGAAATAACACAAAAGCCTCCTGTTTGAGTAAAGTTCAATCCGAGATTCTCCAATCATGTATTAAATTATCTACCAGGAAAGCGATTCACATTATTAATTATTTAAAATTTCAAATCGAGGGGAATGAATATTACAGGTTATTCCCTTCTCAAGATACAATCGTGATTTCTCCTATTTTTCCGTCGAGGGAAAAATCATTAAGGTATTATTAAATCGACTTCTATCCTTTTTTATTTCGTGAATAGTTTTTTTTTCAAATTATGATTCTGATTCCGATCTTGATTCATTTTCTAAAGTTGGGTCCACATCAAGCCACATGCGGCAAGTCTCACCTGCTGCATGTCTCATCTGCGGCAAGTCTCACATGAATGGTGAATCGAGTTAGGAAGAGATGCCGCAGGTAGACAATTCGGTTCGGAAGGCTTGTCACAAAATTGGAAATCTACTCGGGAGAGATGTCGCGCTTGAGAGATGCAGCACATGAGAGATGCCCCGCGGGAGAGATGCCGCGCAGGAGAATTGCCGCAGATGAGACGTGACACGTGTGACTCGATATGGACCCCGATTTCTCATTAAGTCTGGAAAAAAATAATTTTTGATCAACTTTTGGAAAGGATGAAAAATAATGTCTGGAGTGGAATTGACGTGTGCAAGTTATCTATAGCCTTGAGGTGTCCGCCGGTGATTTAAAAGATGAGCTTGCAACGTGTCGGCGGTATGCCGATGGCGAGCGGGGCTCAAACTAGTTTTTGCCGTGAGGCCCCCTCTCAGCCAATCAGAGCATCCGTCAGGCCCTGGACAGCATGGTGGTAATCTGGATTCCCTATCTTCCTATCCACGATTCGCGAATACACCAATGTTTACATAGTTTCGCGATCGCCAATTGAAATCGTTCGATCCTTGGTTCAAGTTTTTTTTTTTTTTTTTTTTTTTCCCCCACCGAGATAGAATAACACAAATGGGCCCCAAGACTGACAACTGTTCTTCTTTCGAGTATTCGAAACAAAAACGTCTCGCATAAAGATCGCACGGCTCACTTATCGCTTCGTTATGCTGTCAATTAAAATTGTCCTATTAATTATTCAGCAGGGACGAGCCTCGAGGCGGCGCGATTGATCGCGACGGGACAACAAGGTGGACATTTTTATTGAAAGCGATTGATTGGAAATGCCGTCTCAGCGAAACAATAAACGCACTTGGAAAGAAAAATTTTTCCTTCAAGTTGGAATGTCTCAAGAAAAGAGCCACCGCATTAAGGCACTGGTTTGTAAAGGGCCCTACTTGTTTCACTGGTTCAAGGAAATGGAATTTTGAATTTAATTAGTCTGCCCTATTGTGGGGGCCCAATTATTTTTTTATGCACGAAAATATTGAGAGTCCAAAAGACTGGGAATTGGGGATTAGGATCGAAAAGATTGATAATCGAAAAGATTGAAAATCAAAAAGATTAAGAGTCAGAAGGAATGAAAATTGAGTAGATAAAGAATCGAAAAGATTGAAAATCAAAAAGATTGAAAATCGAAAAGATTGAAAATCGAGGAGATAAAGAATCGAAAAGATTGAAAATCAAAAAGATTGAAAATTGAGAATATTAGAAATCGAGAAGATGAGGAATCGAAAAAACTGACAATCGAAAAGATTGAAAATCAAAAAGATTGAGAGTCAAAGGGAATTAAAATTGAGTAGATAAAGAATCGAAAAGATTGAAAATCAAAAATATTGAGAATCAAGAAGATTGAAAGTCGAAGAGATTGACAATCAAAAAGATTGAAAATTAAGAAAATTTAGAATTTAGAAAGATTGAGAAACCAAAGTATTGAGAATCAAAGAAATTGAAAATTGAGTAGATTAGGAATCGAGAAGATTAAGAATCGCAAAGGTTGAAACGCAAAAAGATTGAAAAACAAAAAGATTGAGAAACCAAAAGATTGAAAATTGAGAAGATTAAGAATCGAAAAGATTGAGAATCAAAAAGATTGAAAATTGTTGCCCTCGTGCTCATGTCTGAAAAAATTGAACGATTTCGCTCGTTGCTAGAATTGAATTAGAGGGCTCTATTGCGGGAGCCCACTCAATTTTTTTACACGAGTAGTAGTATTTGATGTTAAACTATTAATAATAGCGTGAATTCCATTTCGAACAAAATTTGTGGAAAAATTTCGATGAATTCTTAATCTTTTCGATTCTCAATAAAAATCAAGATCGAAACAAAAAGTGAATATTTTTTTGATATCACAAAAATATTTAGGCGATTTTTTAGTCTTTTTTTATACATTCCATGCCAATAAGCTACTTCATTGAAGCCTTCAATTCGATATGAGCTGAAATGCAGAGTAGTATCCGTTTCGAAAACAAACGTTTCGTCATTTTTTTTAATTGGATGCGTAAAAAGGCGGAAAAATGTAATAATCTAACATTTGTGTCAACTCGGTAGATAAACCGTCCTAATCGAATTTAACATTTATTATCAGTCGAAAATGTGGCATTTCATTGTTTTGGAATGAATTGTTTATTCAGTATTAATTTAGCTTTCACGTGTTCTGGAGTTATGATAAAAAAAGTAAATATTAAATAGACAGTTGCCACTTAAATTAATATTGTTTAGTACGAATTTTCATGACGCACAATATTTCATGTATAAAAACAGCGCAATTTTTTCACATTGCAGCAATCCTTTCGATAAACAATTTGTTCTCTACACACAGGATCTTCTTTTTTGCATTATTCATCAACCACTTTTGATTCTATGTGCGAAAATATTTCGCCAGGAAACAATAAACCTGTTTTTATATCTCGACTCATCAAGAGGGAAATACCTTTTCCATGGAATTAATTGTTAACTAATTCTTGATCAACGAAGCTTAAGTGTGTTTACGGATTAATTTGATTGTTTGGAAAGGGAACAATCTTTTTTATTTATTTAACAAATGATAGTCTCGTCGATCGAAATTTGTCATTAGACACAAATTTACTCAAACTTGATGCTAATCGTCCTTCCGGAGAATTGTGCGTGGGAGTCGATTTATTAGCGCGTCAACGCGATCACCTTCGTTAGGAATCTTTTTTCGATCCACCTTTGCTCCTTTTTAAAAAAATATTATAGGAAACTATTTTTGCTAATAGTCATATTATTGGATATAATTTTTTTAACTGCAGGCATATTGGAGATTTTAATAGGATTTTAAAGAATTTCCAGAGATTTCTACGAATTTATAAACATTTCTACTGATTTTAAGAGGTTTCAACAGTTTTTGAGCGATTTCAAAATATTTTCATGGACATTTTTGGAAACTTTGTCGAATTTTGAAACATTTTTCAGGGATTTAAGAAATTTCGATATATATTTACAGGGTTGAAGAATCAGACAAGCCATATCAGGGTTGCCACAATTGACCCATGAAAAATTTCCATGATATTTCCATGATTTTTCCCTGATTTCAGAAAAATTTCCCTGATTTTTTATCCATAGTAATAAATGATAAGGAAAAAAATTTTACGTTCAAATCTTTCTTTATAAAT
>WSXT02086355.1:4283-19204 GCA_011762715.2 Neuroterus valhalla
CATAAAAGATTTTTTGCGGAAATCGCTAGAAGAGCATTCAAAAAGCTTAACCTGAAAAATTCGGGATCGTACAGGGGTGGGTTTTTGAGAAAACTCAAAAAGTTTTTGGAATTTATGTATCTCGGAAACGGTATGTTTTTGGGAAAATTTGTGGGAACAAAAAATGTTAAAGGCAATGTTTTGTACAACTTTCCTGATTGGGTCAACATGCTGCAATGAAAATTGCAATTAATAGATGGCGCTCAAGTACCAAAAAAGCGTTTTCTCCCTTTTTAGCACAGAAAAAAATTTGTTATCGCAAAACTGTCAATTAAAAAGTTGTTAATCTCAAAAAAACCTACAAAATTCCCATTTCCCATTGTTTCCAACGAGGGCGACGTTAGTGTGGGTACATAATGAATCATTACTTCAGACTGGATAAATCATTTTTTCGCGAGTAGGACTTTCAAATTATTCCTAATTATGATGAATTGTTATTATAAATTAATATTGAATAATATTAATTTTTCAAAACTATGCTGACTTCAGTATTGCACGTGATTTAAACTGTTAATCTAATAACTGTTATTGAGCGTGCAACATGGAAAATACGCTTTTTCGGTACTTTAACGCCATCTATCAATTGCACTTTCGATCGCAGCATGTCGACCTAATGAAAAAAGTTGTAGAAAACATTGCCCTCAGCATTTTTTGTCCTTACAAGTTTTCCCAAAAACCTACCAATCCCGAGATATCTCAAATTCAAAAACTTTTGATTCTTCTCAAAAACCCACTGAACGACCCCGAATTTTTCAGGTTGAGTTTTTTGAATGCTCTTCTAGCGATTTCCTTAAAAAAATTTTCATGGTATTTTTTTCCAAAAACAGCCTTTTCAGTGACAGATTGACTGCACTAATTGTTAATAACAAAAAAAAGGACATTCTAAGAGTGGTAGAAGAGAGAAGAATTATTAGAACCAGATGAATAGTTGAAAAAAATCTAAAATCTTAACTGTAAAATTGCAGATTGCACATATAAGAGATTATTTGTCAATTATTTGTTTATAAGGTCGTACTTTATAAACGATTTAGAGAAAGAACAAAATTAAGAAAGACAAAGGTGTTTTCCTGTTTCCTATTCAAAAAACGCAAATAAAAGGTTCAGGTACGTTAGTTCGATTTTTTTGTTTATAACAATTATTAATAACAAAAGGAGGATATTATCAGAGTGGTAGTGGGACAAATTATTAGGCATTTACTAGATTCATGACTAAAAAGAATTCAAAATCTAAACTGTGAAATTGCAGCTGGCAAAGAGCAAAGATTATTTTGCAATGATTTGTTCATAAGACCATGGTAAACGAATGGTTTGAATTCGATGAAAACCTGTAAATGATATGATTTTTTTTTTCATCTTATTTGAGAAACACATTTGAAGGAAAAGCTGTATCAAATACACGCATCTGTTTTCATTTAGGGTGATTTATCCAAGTTTTTTTACAAAAGTTGCAGCATCTGCCTTGTGAATTGAGTTATTTAAAAAAAAATCGTACATTCAATTTTAAAAAAATCACAATTCTTAACACTCTAACTTAAAAACTCTAACTTAAAAACGGTTCGTTGCATGGAAAATTTTATCAAGCATGAAAGTTTCCTTTTTCCATGATCTGGTCAAAAATAATTTCAAAAAAAATTCCCTGAAAATTACCGTGATTGTTTTTAAAAAATCGTTTAAACAATTGTAGCACCACATTTCGAAAAAGTACCCTTGACATTATAATCAGGGTTATTTCGCAGACTTTTAAACCAAACGGTACTGAGGGGAGCTTTTAGTACATACAAAAGTTTTACTGTCTCCCGGACTTCTAAGAATGATAATAGATGTTCTAAACCTGATCTTTGAATCTCATGCGCGTCATGTTAACATCAGTAAATCTGAGGAAGGAGTGGTCCAGAGATTTCAGGTTTCAACCCCTACATTTTTCAAAAAATTTCTCAAATAACTCAGGATAAAAATGTAATTTGAATACGTGCAGCTATGCAAAGGATGCATTTAAAAAAATACAGGTTTTAGGTAGACTCATCTACTTTTTTCCCCTTGTGGATGGACTTTAGTTCCGAGGACGCGGAATCGTGGCAGCACTGCGAGCGGAGTCGAAATCAATACTCGACGTGCGTGAGACTCGGTTTTTGTTGCAATCCTTGAGATATGATATATTAGCAGATAATTCCTCATAACATGACTTTATGTCTCGACAGGGTAATCTTGCCTCATAAAAATTTCATCTTCACATTTCGAAAGCGAATCTATAACTCAGCCAAGTCATTCATCATTCTGATACTACAAACCCCCTACTAAATCATCAAAACGAAATACCATTTCTACCAATCCCTTCATCCTTTCGGAAATAATCAGCACTCTCCTCAAAAACGTATTTCATTCCTAAATTCTCTAGATTTTGAAACCCCTAAACAAAAAACACTAGGACTACGCCCCAACATTCACCAAAATCTTAGTTCCGAAGAACCATAAAATCATCATTAAGAACCATCGACTTCGAAATGTGTTCATTGTTTGAGGAAAAGAAGTGAAAACAATTCCGTGAAGGGAAGTGTTTATCTTCCTCATAAAAATACTCTCCAGATCGTTGACTGCAGAATAACAACACACCTTTCCGGCCGTGGCCTTCCAAAGGCCACGAGAGGTTGTAAGCCTTCGACTCTGCATTCTAAGCGCAACAGAAGGACAATTTAGGACATCAAACCTAGAAAGAGCCGCGCCGTTCGAATTTTGTGCGAGGGAAAGGTCAGTGACCTGGGAGGTAGCGTTATCGAGCGGGTCAGTGGGTCGCAGAACCGCGGAGCAGTTTGCCCCCTTTATCCCCCACCTCGACTCACCCACCCTACCCCCATCCCCTTTCGCGAACGTCTTCCTCACGATGCAAGTGCACCAGCAGCTCGACTTGAATGCGCCTAGACCGATACTTGACCTCGATCGTGTTCCGAGATCGGCAGCTCTTCTCTGGAGAATTTCCCTCGAGCTGATTAGGATGCTTTCGAGTACAGGGTTTTCATCAGGAAAACTCGAGATAGACTAGCTCAGCTTCTTTGTGCTGAATATATCTTAGAATATTTAAAAAAAATAATAGGATGCTGGATCAAGATGTAGTGGCAAGATCCTTTATGGTTATCCTTCATGGTTGGGATGATGGTGCAACAATTTTGATGTCAACGAAGGCTTCCAGATGGGATATGACTTGGAGAAGGTCTTCGAAGAATCAGAGAACATCTTTAGGCTGATCATGTTTGCTGACCATGTTTACTGATCATTCTTTAATGCATCCTACTATTCAAATACTATTCTGAACTAAATGATTTTGAATTATGCTAAAGATTGCCTATTCTTCATTCAATGCTTCTGTGTTCTCTTCTCCTCAATTCCCGTGACTCCTGTCAGGAAAAAAGTATAACTGTCCCAGTAGATTTAGGTCATCAGAAGATCCTAAGGTAGACTTAATTCATCTCATCCGAGAATCAATCACAAAATACTACATGAGTACGAAATAATATCAAGCGGGAGCAATCCCCCTCAGATCCTAAAAAACTCTTCAGAGTTCGGGAAACCTTGACCTGCCCAAGAAACAGAATTTTATATCGCCTTGTAGAGTTTCCTATACTACAGGTAATATCCCATATAATCGACTTCTTTTTTATAGTTTTTTGTAATTTGGATATCCCCCTCCATCAAATAATTTCTGTCTCTATCTACCCTAATCTATTTGCCTCAAAGGATTTCGAAGCCCTCTTCAAACAGATAGAATCTCTTGCGCCCCAAATCCCTATCGCACTAAATGGCTTATTTGATTCCGATGATAGTATCTATTTATTCTCCAACAAATGATTTCTGATATCTGACGTTCTCTTTACATCACTTTCTTTCCCATTATTAATTGGCTTCGAAAAATTTATCAATCGTTCTATTTTAGGGAAACGAGATGACAGAAATATTGTCATCTTTCTTTCAGCATATAACGATATGTCCATAACCTTAATAACTTGTTCTTCTTATTTGGCAGACTATCAATCATGCCAAGTGGTTTCCTTTTCTTTACTGAACCTGGCGACTTTAATAGGAACCTAAGTTTGCCAACAAAGTGGCAACAGTTAATCCTTATTTATGTCCCATGATCAATCTGCGACCATCAGTCATAATAAATATCCCATTTGAAGCGTATCACAACATACCAGTAAACTGGGTTACTCATCGACCCTACATGTGTCCTGTTAATACAATATGTCAATGATCTCCATTCTTGAAGGAAGTACATCTTAATATGAAACAACCCAATTATGAATCGATCAAATCGCAGATGAATCTCTGAATGAATCATCAAATGAATACTACAAATTCAGGAAAAATTTTTGTAGAATGTTGTTGAATTGTTTCTTGGTTCCAATCAACTTGTCAATATCTGTCATAATTTTTCTCCTATAATCGATATGCTACCATCAATCATATGCTATCCAACCTAATATATATATGACTTCCCACAGCAGAACAATCCTCTGCTGCGATATGGTACAAATAGTATATAGCTTTCACCCCTCTGTTAACGACTCATCACTAAATTGGACAACACATCCATCACAAGTTTTAGCTTTGTCAAAATTCTTAGCAAAAGTAGCAGAAACTATAAAATCAACAGACCAAATTCAGTAATGCAGTTTGACCTAAACAGTTCCAAAAATACGAACAACCTACAGAATCAATTTTTGAAAATTGTCATCTGATACTATTTCCAATGGTCTGTTTGCAGATGAATTTATGGATTTATGAAGGTATCATCTCTCAATTGGATATTTTTTAATGGTGAACTCGCAAATTACTAGTCCCACCTATACATTTTTAATAATTTCTGACGATATATATCATAAACTACCAAAACAACGCATATAAAAGATTTTATCAAACGAGAGAAACCTTATCATCGATAATAATTCATCTATAAACTATTAACAGTCCTAACTGATTTATCGTCACACCATTTCCCCCATTATCTGACCCACTTTATCCACTACATTCTCCCCATCCCACTTGATCTATATAATTACCCCAACCAGGTACATTTTTCCCTCCATCATCATATTCCTATTTACAATTTAAATTCCTCTAATCCTATACCAAAATTTAAAATCGGATCCTATTCAATTTTCCGATTTCCAATCCTCCAAATCCCTCACTTGTTCTAAATCAGAATTGATTTAGACTCAATCCAGGGAGGAACCGTTAATTTAGCAAAATTGGGAGCATGATCCGCGGCATCCTCTGACTCGCGAATCGCGACAATATAAACGAAACGATATACGACGAAAACTATGGGGTGGCTTCTGCGCTTGTGCAAGAAGCTACTGCTGCCCGGGAAGAGTCCTCCTAGCCAGCCTCAGTCTCCGGGATGCTGGGGGCGGTGATCGTGATTCGACCCCCATTTCATCGCGTTCTGATAACGTAGTGGAACTTCGTCTCTCTTTGACAGGGTGTTTGACGATCTTGACTCGTCAAAATTACCCTCTCTCTGTCATCCGTGGTCCAAGTCATTCAGGTACATTGCGGACGAACGCCGCGATTCTCCCTCTCGTGACGCATCAACACTCGTACTCTTCTATCCAAACTGCACTTCTCTTTACCTACCTATTTTTTCGCCCTCTCTACTCTTCTCTTCTCATCAATCGTGTTACACCCTCTACTCCAAAACCCGGGTGCAGTCACCGCGAGAACCACCAACTAGGTGAGGATCGGGTCGACGTTCCTTGACGTCACAGTTATCATCAGTCATCAGAGCAAGAGTGGTTTGATCCTTGTGTGCACAATTTTAATTAACACGCTCGAGCAAGTGCGCGAGATCAGAGGGTTCGTGCTTGACCATATGTGCCCCTTTTCCATCATCTCTGTTCTCGATCATTTTGGCTATTGCGTCATATCTTCTATTTTCCATCTATCTGATCTCTCCATATGTGGGAAGTGTGGAAATTCTGAGGGGTTCCCTTTTGAGAAGAGAGTCTACGCATAAAAAGGGAGGAACCCTCAATGAAAAAGGGTAAGGGTGCCTGCAGAGTGACTCTTTCATCTGGGCTTGTGTCTCATCTCGTTTGGAGCTTTTTATGAGTGAAAGCCATCCTTGATTTTGAGTACCTTTTCTGCGAACTGTACTTTGTCACCAGATTGGGTGGGTAGACCATCGAATTCGACTAGGGTGCGGACTTGACTACTTGATGCGATTCATCATAAATAATTGGGATTGGAGGATTCCAGCTCCTTTTGGGGCATCCACTTAATCCCATTCGGAATCCAGAAGAAAGGAAATGGATATCCGTGGTGAACCCATAGCACTTAGGATATCTAAAATTCCATTTCTTCTCCAATGGAACCTGTTATTCTCATCAAAGATCACAATGTCTCTCAGATTCCCCGAAACCTCACGATTTCCCATCCCTTTGTCAGTAGTTCCAAATCCAAGGGGATATTTCTCAAAGGGAGAATTTATCTGAAAGATGTTTCTTGACCTTGAGGACTACTATTATAAGCTAACTTGTATCTTCAAGCACTACGTCAATGACGACATTCGCAAGTAACAGATCCCCAATTCCAACAAGCCATCTATTAGGGAAATTCTCCCATGAAGAATTCATACAACATTCTAGGTCTTCAAACATTGTTGTGATGTCCTAACTTTTGATCATAAACCATCATCGGAAACATTACTCCCCTTCCTATTTTGATTTCCAAAAAGAATCTGGAAGGACCATTCTAAATGCTGAAGAGGTTTCCGACCCTTGATTCAAAACTTGAGTAGCCCCTGATTTCACACACCCAGTCACGAACAGAGCTACTCTTCACGATAAATCATTCAGGAAAAGAGATAATGGGTGTTGTTTGGGAAGGTATACGTGATTGGGTTGCTGATTTTGCAAATCGTATTAAGCGAAGTAAGAAGGGCGGTGTTTTGGTGTATCGGTCGGGAATGCAAAAGAGAGGGACAAAGTTTTGGGTTCACCAAAATGGCGGGAGCAGCGCGCGCCGGTCGTCGACATTGGAGCGAAGCTTCCGCTTCGCCCCAATGCCCCGATCCCCGAACCTCATCCTGGAAGGTCCTCGGGATTCAAACTGGGTTCTTGTGCAGGGTTAGGTGGAGTCTGGAAGGTAAACCTGACCCAAGATCGCGATGGTTGGCGGCGGCGATTGTAAAGTGGCTACCGTCGAGGTGGAGGCGTCGGCCACCAGCGACAACACGGCTACGCTTCCGGTTACGAGACCTCTCAATCCGCAAAATGCACCACCCAATTCGCAGGACAACGCTGAGAAGAACAATGCCGCGAATAAAGAGATGGAGCTGAAGAACGTGCGATCCACCCCCGCGAAAAAGTAAGCTCCTCTTGCAATGATCTAGATTTCTTAGAACAGACGCCCTTGGTAGTTTATTTTCCAAAAGATGCTGCGTAGATTCTAAGTATAAAACTGGGTAATTCATGTACAATGTCAAGTTTTTTTGGGGTAATGCTCTTAAAATTTATTATTTCACAGGAAAACAGTGGGGTCACTTTTTGTTGTCAGAATGATGCTCTTCTCCTCAAAATAAGAAAACTTCGAGCATGGAACTGAAACATGAACAGAGCTGCATATTCATTTTTCAGTGTCTTAATTTTGTTGTAAATCAAAACAACACCGACTAGTAGAGAATTCTTAAAACTCGTCAGCCAGCAGTACAAATTTGAATATCCATAAGTAATTCCGTACACTGGTTAAGAGATTTTATTGAATTAGAGAGTGGCAGAGAACAAGCGGGACATATTTTCTGAATGCATCAGCATTACCCCAGTTTCAAGCTCATTCGAAATTTCGTTGCGTGAGTTGTAAAATTGGGAGTATGCAAACCAAATTTTTAGGATCGATGAATAAGATAAGGAGATAAATTTTTTAATCGTTCTTTATATCTACCTTTTGGGAAAATCTAATTATCCAATTCATACGTTATTATAGCAACTATTATAACTATGGCAAGGGTCAGTTTGCAAAGATATAAATTTAATAGGGTTTCCCGGCCATTGATTGAAACGATACACGTGAACGTCACTATGACGATAAACATGAGCACGTATACTGTATATCTAACAATGACAAGCAAAGGAAAGCATAAACTTATCAGACATACAAAATATGATAAGTTATCGGATCCTGCTCTAAAGAAAGGATATTATTCACAGATGTTTAGAAAATAATAACATTTTTTCTCTGAAAATCCCTGTCTATTTAGAAACACCCGTAGTGTCCATTAATTCATCATTTAGAACCTAAATTTGTATGCATTTGAAAATATAAAAAAAATTTGCACAAGTATTGCCAGGGTGGCGATTTGGCGGTCAACTAGGACTAACATATTTGTTTGTCGCAGAACGAAAACATTTATTTTTACTCATGAGGTTCATTCTAAACATCCTTTACGCAACAGATCAAACATTGCAATAAACCAATTTTGAAAACAATACTCTAATTTTCAACAACAAAATTTTTTGTTTCGAAATTGGAACAGTTATTCTTACAAATAGAAAAATCAATTAACGATAACTAAATAAAAGCAGATTTTGAATTTTCAGATAACATTATGAATCTTCAACCAGAACAGTTTAAGTTCAAAACAAGAAGATGGATTTTCAACTAAATAGATAAATATTTAACTGGGGCACTTATATTTCTAACAATGAAGGTGAATATTCAAACAAGAAGATAATTTTCCAAATAGAAAGAATCATTTTCTAAGAAACAATATAATGTTTTAACAAAATAGTCGAATTTCAAAGTCAGAAAATAATCATTATCAACCAAAAATGGAACAGTAACATTTTTAGTTTAAAAGCCAATTTCAAACAAAGCATAAGTGTTTTATACTAATAAAAAAGAATCTTTAGCTAAGAGAGTTGAGTTTTCAAACAGATAAATGAACTCTTACTAAAAAAGATAAATGGTCAAAGGAAATTTGATCACTCAAATTTTAAATTGATAAAAATGGACGTTTAACTGAATAGATTTTTAACTGAAACGACGGAATTTTCAATTGGAGCAAGTTAAACTTTCTGTTGAAAGAATCACCTAAAGCAAAAAAAAATATCTTGCAACAAACCAAAAAAAACTAACTGTCAAACAAATTATTACATTCATACACAAAATGATAAAGAATAAAATGAAATTGTAGAAGTTAAACTGAAGTCGTTAAACTGAAGTAGTTGAATTTTAAACTAGAAAGATGGATTTTTAACTGGAATATTGAACAATTAACAAGAATAGTTCAATTTTCGACAAAAAATCAATTTTCAACCAAAAATTACAATTTAAAAAAAATGGTTCAAATGCGAACCATAAAAATAAGAACTTTCAAACAGAAATAGAACAATGCCAATTTTGGCTTGAAAAGTTAATTTTAAACCAAACATAAGAGTTTTTAATTAGATGGATGTTCGACTAAAATGAAAAATGTTTGACTGGATAGCTTGAATTCTTAACCGTAAAGAAGAATTTTTGGAGAAGAACATTAACTTCCGAAGAAAAAGATAATTTTCTACAAAGAATCGATTTTTCAACAAAATATGTAAAGTTCCAACCAAATAATTGAATTTTCAATTCAAAAAGACAAATTTCCACCGAAATGTCGAATTTTTAACTAGAGAGGATCAATTTTTCATAAAAATGAAACAGTTGAATTTTCATTTGAAGCAAATGATTTTCAACCCAACTGATGAATTTTCAGATATAATGATGAATCTTCAAATGAATGGATGTATTTCAAGCAAAAAGATGGATTCCTGACCATGAGGATCAATTTTCTACAAAAAGGCCAAATTTCCAAGAAGTACATAAATTCTCAAAGAAATAGTTAATTTTTAAATTCAAAAATCAATGTTCAACTAAATACTTCAATTTTGCCCCCAAAAAAAAGATGAATTGATTTTTAACGAAGTATAGTTGCAATTTAAACTAGAGGTCATCATTGAATCTAAATAATGCAACTTTAACAAAACAAATTGATTTCCAACAAACAAGTTTGAATTCTAAACAAGTAGTTGATTTTTTAACTCAAAAAGGATGAGTTCGCAATTAACAATGTAAACAAGCTCTATATCATAATTCAGAAATATTTCTTCTTGGGAATACTACTTCTATCCTGAAGACTGATTGAAGTACTTTCTTTATTTAAAATTGAGGAGAAGAGACTCTAAAATTGTGACAAATTTTGAATAAGAGGAATGATTTTTTGTTGAATTCCTCTCTTCTGAATCGGAATTATAATTAGTTTAAGAAGTTCCCGTTCCATGTAAAAAATTCCCTATTTCAAATGAAATTATACTTCTTCACTGAAACTCCATGCCCTAAAATAAAAACTATAATTATTTTCTGAAATTCCCTGTCCCAACTCAGATAAATGAGGAAAAGTAAATAAAACGTGATGAATACATTTTTTTGAAAAAATGAAGATAATAAATCTCTTCGTGGGTTTGGGCTGTCATCAATCCGATTATCAAATTTAGGTGAGCTAAAAAAAAGCTCAAGAGCAACAAATTTGAAAAACGTTTTTCTTATAATGGAAAAGAAATTTTCCCTCTCATGAGTTATGGATATATTCAAATATTTTGAGAATTAGATTAAAGGAGCTTTACATCCTTTAAGTCGAATAATAAGATCTCTTTTCGATTCATAAAAAGAAAGCTGTCATTTTCGGTATTTTGGCGGTATAATTTTTAGTAGTCTAGGTTAAGTCAAGTATAAATTCCCGGTTTTTAATTAAATTCCCGGTCTTTCCCGGTTTCCCGGTCAAGTCGCCACCCTGATTGCATTGAATATTCTATTTCATTCAACAATAAATATTTAATAAACTTATGTTTCGAAAGAATATCATTAAACCGAAGCAATGAATCATTGACGAAAGTGATTCTGGAAAAAAAATGGCTTAGTCTTTGGAATAGAAGACTAAATGAAATTCCTTGCGAACACAGTAGGAAAGATTTCCCTTCGGCTCTGGAAAATGGAAATTGTGCAAAAAGATGCTGAAAATAGATTAAAAAACAGTGAACGAGAAAACTAGTTTCTGGAAAAGAAATGAAAGCAGGATAAGCAACTTGTATTTAAGTCGCTTTTCCATATGCGTACTTTGTTATCTCGTCTCTGAAGTACGTACATACATGGAACAACCGGGAGTTGAGTTGTATGCATACTTGCATAGATCACACACAACAACCCTTATTACTACAATTAACCAAACTACTCAAAGTGTTCATTGATTTTCGTGACTAAAAACGCATCAGGGTGGCGATTTGGCAGTCAATTCCAAATTCCCGGTCATTTCCCGGTTCTTCACGGTCAATTTGTTCAATTTTCCCGGTCAACTAGAAGTAACATATTTATATTTGTCGCAAAACCCCAACCTTTTTTCTTTATTCATGACGCTCATTCCAAACATCCTCTAACACAACAGTTCAAACATTGCAAAATGAATCAATTTTGAAAAAAATACTCAAGTTTACAACAGAAAAGTATAATTTTTTTACGTAAATTGGAACAGGTAAACTCATACTCAAGGAAAATCAATACACGATAACAAAAGAAAAGCAGATTTACAACTATTAGATCATTTTTCAATCAACAAGATGAATATTCAAATAAAAAGATAAATATTTAACTATGGCACTTAAATTTTCAACCATCAAGGTGAATTTCAAAACAAGAAGATTTATTTCCAAATTGAAATGATCATTTTATAAGAAGAAATATAATGTTTCAATGGAATAGTCGAAATTCGAACTCAACAAATAATTATTCGCAACGAAAAATGGAGCAGTAACATTTTTAGTTAAAGAAAAAAATAATTTCAGACCAAGAAAAAGAGTTTTATTCTGAAACGAAGAATCTTCAACGTAAGGAGTTGAATTTTTTACCAGTTAAAATAACTTTTACTGAAAAAGATAAATTGGCAACGGAGATTAAATACTCAGATTTGAAAATGGAGAAATAGAGAAATGGATGTTTAACTGAACAAATGAACAATTGAAGGACTTGAGTTTTAAACAGATAAATTAACTTTTACAGAAAAAGATAAATTGTCCACAAAAAATTTAAATACTCAAATTTTAAAAAAGAAAAAATAGATCCTTAACTGAACAAATGAATTCTTGACTAAAACTATGAAATTTTCAAAAGGAATAACGTTAATTTTCAGATTAAAAATTACGTATGACAAAAATAAATTAACTTTGAACAAAAAACTAACTTTCAACAAACAAAAAAACTAATTCGTCGCAGAATTTTACTTTACTTTCCTGTCGTACATTTTTACAATAAATGATGGGATATCAAATGAAATTGTAAATATTTAACTGAAGTAGTTGAATTTTAAACCAGGAAGAGTAATTTTGAACTGAAACGATGATCAGTTAACTGGAATAGTTAAATTTTTGACAAAGAATTAATTTTCCATCAAAAAATACAAGTTTCCAACAAAATGGTTGGAATTCGAACCATAAAAATTAAAATTTTTCAAACAAAGATGGAATTGTGACATTTTTCTCTTGAAAAAATAATTTTAAACCAAACATAAGAGTTTTCAAGTAGACGAATGTTCGACTAAAATGAAAAATGTTTAACTGTATAATTTGAACTGTTAACCGTAAAGAAGAATTTCTGAGGAAGAATATTAACTTCCGCAGGAAAAGACAATTTTCTACCAAAAAATCGATTTTTCGACAAAATATGTAAAGTTTCAACGAAATAATTGGATTTTCAATTCCAAAAGACAAATTTTGACCAAGTATTCGAATTTTGAACTAAAAAAGACCAATTTCCCACTAAAAATGAATCATTTAAATTTCAGTTGGAGAAAATGATTTTCAAACAAACTGATGAATTTTGAGATATAATTATGAATCTCCAAATGAATAGATTTATTTTAAGTGAAAAGACGAATATTCGACCATAAAGATTGATTTTCTACAAAAAAGGCAAATTTTCCACAAAGTACATAAATTCTCTAAGAAACAGTTTAACTTTCAAATTCAAAAACCAATGTTCAACTAAATACTTGAATTTTCCTCAAAAAAAGATGAATTGATTTTTAACGAAGTATTTATAATTTTAACTAGAGATGAATTTTGAATCAAAATAATGCAACAATAACATAAAAATTAAACGCTTAACAAACAAGTTTAAATTTTAAACAAGTGGTTGATTTTCTAATTAGAAACGCAGATAAAACGTGATGAATACATTTTTTTGAAAAAATTTAGATAATATTTCTTTCTGTATGTTTGGGCTACCATCATTTCGATTATCGAATTCAGGTCAGCTAAAAAAATCTTATAGAGCAACAAATTTTCGAAACGTTTATCTTATAGTGGAAAAAAGAATAAAAACCCTCCCTCTCAACAAGTATAGATGTATTTAAATATTTTGAGAATCAGATTAAAGGAACGTTACATTCTCTAAATCAAATGACAATATATCTTTTTGATTCTTAAAATTATAAATTATAAATTATAAAATTATAAATTATAATAAATTACCGGGTTTTGATTACATTCCCGGTAATCTCCCGGTTTTTCCCCGGTGAATAAAATTCACGGTCATTTCCCGGTCGAGTCGCCACCCTGCGCATATATCATAAATATGAAACCGGCAAAAGCAAACGAAAATTACAAATTCACAGTTATAATAAAGCTGAAGGTTTATTCAAGGTAGGCAAAAACCTTCCACAATACTGTTTTTACATTGAGGGGAGAGTGCATCCACATTTGAAAAGAGGATTCATATGGTTAAAAATTAATGTTCTTCTATATTCTCTACCATTTATGTCAAAGCAGATTGAGGATTTGGAAAATTGTATGTCATTGAGAGAAACAGAATATCTGAAAGTGTATATTACATCAATGGTACAACATGTGGTCCGAAATTATCCAAATTCTGCCTAGAAAAATTTGCATACAAATTATATAGGACAGTTTAATGAAAATTGTTAAAAAAGGATGTGCATGCCAAACCGACCGCCTGGAAGGGGGGAAGTAATCTAGAATCTTTTAGGACGATTGTCAAAGGGAGTTCTTAAATTTCGTTACACAAATTATATGCCCCGTGATTTGTGAAAACCTGTAGGTGAGAAATATAATATTTCCATATATCGCTTAGTGGAAAAATTGATGAAGAATTATTTCGTTACTTTGGCCTGTTAAGAGCCAAAAGATCCCTGTTGGGCAGGGTACATATGCTAGGGTTTTGGGAATTTTTAATAATATATAGGCGTTCGCACATATGCTAGTGAAAATTTGAGTCCTTGAAACAAACCAAAGACGAAGCTCCGATTCTCGAGGCCTTGACTTTGCGACATAAGTCTTGGAAAATTTTGGCAGTTTTGTATCTCTAGACTGTAACGGAACATCTGGAAATGTTTGTATAAGTGCAGCTCTAGCGAGTGGACGAATAAGTATAAAGAGAGTAATTCAAACGTGAGAGGAACTGTTAGCTTGCTGTTAATTTCATGTTATTGATCTAGATGGAACCGTAGAGAGTAGCGTAACACTCGAGGCGTATACGTGAACCTGGCAAAACAGTGTCTTCTCGAATTACATTCGCAGACGCAGTAATGTTGTCGCGACTCGACACGCAAAAGCCTGGATATCGTCGTTAGACATGATCACATTCAACATGCAGTTCCAACTCAACCCTCGAGAACGAAGCATCGTTAGTTCCCGCTTTTCAAAGCGGGACTTTCGATCGTAAACTTCGAAGGTCTTCATCAGATTTCAACCCCATGATCCGTGAAATGCTCACTGAAGCATGGTCTGCAATAACGAAGCCGCCAGAGAAGCTTTCCAATTGGGATGAAAAGTGATAATAATAGTGATAGTGTTGTG
>WSXT02086367.1:0-11853 GCA_011762715.2 Neuroterus valhalla
AAAACGCTGCGCTTTAAATGCCGCTTAGAAACTGTCACTGTCTTATAACGACCTAAAATGCGTGAATCTATTTCTCGTTTTCAGAAAATTGGGGCAACTTGATCTATCAATTCATTCCAGACGTACCAATTAATTTGAAGATAACACCTGTGGTGAAGAGCGCTTCAAAAAAAATCCTCATGATTGCAAAATACAGAAGAAACTGACTACCACAGATTTTTCAAAGGCAGCGTAAATAAGGCATAACTGGTAAAGTAACTTCTCAAGCATATATCCATACTATCTTGAGATATATGTGCTTTCCTTATTCTCAAGCGCGAATCGAAAATGTTTACTTAATTTATTCATGGTTGTGGTTCATTTCTTGAAAATATGTCATCATCTTCCTTGAAAAACTCAAATAATTTATTTGCACAGTAAACGGAGATTTAGGTGTAATGAATAGTCGTATTCTGTCTTGCGCCATTACTTTACTTACGTTATTACTCATGGTTGCATATTAGGTAACTCTGCCCAAATGTTATATGCAAGAATTTCAATTTGAAAGATGTCTAGTGGGAAATGATTCGGAATAACAAAGAAATCACTTGATCAGAACTTCCAATTTTGAACCTATGAGCAAACATTATACCGTTTATATACGAATAACCTAGATTCCGAATATAATATTTGTATAGTAAATAATGCTTTGCTCTCCAGAATATTGTTTGAAACAATCGAAGGCTTATATGTGCAAGTATGAATATTCCTCTAAAGGTGAACCAAAGCGGACCAAAGTATTGATGCAGTATTTATTTTACCTGAAAAAATCAAAGTACTCAATCCTTCAGTTTTCGAGGTCGCTGAATCGATTCATCATATTTTCTCGATTTGATGGATAATAAGAGGTAAGGGGTTCAGAGGAAAGAGTGGAATTCCAAGTTTTGCTTTCAGCATATCGATTTCCATGTTTTTAAGGTCACTGAATCCATTCTGGTCAATATTTTTTCTCCCTGATGAATAATGAGGGAAGAGGGGGTAAGGGTAAATTTTTATTGCTGCTGTACAGCTTGTTCAGAGAGATACCCTTACAAAATTTCTAGTCAGCGTCAGTGCCGTTAATATAATACATGTTGTGACGGGGTATTTGGGTACATGCACAATATAATATAAAAGTATCTAAAACTTGAATAAATTTCTCTGGAGGAATGAACAATGAACAACGAATAAACTAAAGGGCTAACTGCAAGCAGCCAGATTAGTCAGTAATGGCTATATGAGCTGGATACTCCTACTCCAAGATACTTGCCAGACAACAGAGTTGCTGTCAATTATTCTCTCAACTCATATTTATTCCTGGTCTCCTTTATTTGTATTTCATGAACAACGTAAGACGAAGTGGGAGGTGGATAACCACCCACGCAATCAGACTAGGTAGGCGCTGGTACAAAGGAAGGCAGAGTCATCATAGAGAGGCTGAGTGATTCCGGATACATTGGTGGATGAGATTTCCGCCATTTCAAGAATATCCGGACTGGATTATCCACTCCAGAATTTGCTTTAGTTGTATTAGATTATCCACTTAAGAATTTGCTTCAGTTGTATTAGATTATCTACTCAAGAATTCGCTTCAGTTATAATAAATTCTCCACTCAAGAATGAGCTTCAGCTGTGTTCGACCTATTGTCTTTCGCGGTATTTGAAACTGATTTGTAGAAGGAGGCATAGCGAGGACCGCCGTGAGCGAGCATGCGCAGCTCCGGCGGTCCATACCTGCTACCTCGCGTATATAGTTCAAGGTGGGTGCTTCCCGCCGCGTCGGAAGCAATGACCAGCCGCCATGCAGGCACACGTTGTTCAGAGCTCGCGACCGCATGGTCAGTAGAAGGGAGTCGCCCACAATTACTCACGATATGCAAAAAAAGGAATATGTTACTCGATGTCGGAAAGAGGTTCCATGAGAGGCCGGAAGAGGCTAACGGGTTGGTGTTTTCCTTCACCTTATTGATCGGGACATTTGTATCAAAATTGCCGAGGTTGTAGGCAAAGCGTAGGGAGGCTCCAGTAACTGCCTCGCCCTGATATCACTAATTGTTACTGTAAATTCAGTGGTTTTAACTTGACTTCACTAGGACTTAGTTTGTTGAACTGGTGGAACCTCCAAGAAAATTTAAGGGATTTTGTACAATCTTTATTTGGGCGTGGGGAAGCAGTGAGCGTCACGACATTCAAGATGGGGGAATGCTGGCCGCCAGGCACGAGTCGATTGGCCAATTTGGCGGCCGTCGCAAGTTCCGGTGAAACCGTTGTTATTTGATTGCTTGAATCTGACCGAACTCTCAAATAATTAATGTCGTACTGTTTTTCGAAGAGATGCACATCTATTGTACGATGGATCACTCGGGTCTTGACAAATTATATTGTGTTAAAGTGAAATGAAGGTTGTTATCATTAACTTTGACCCTAGCGTTACTCCTTGCCCTAAAACTCGACCGAGCAAGTTGGCCGGCATAATAATAGCTAGGCCATAATAATAGTATAAAAATTGTCTAGTACATATTGATGTAGGTAAAAACGTAACTCTCTAAATGCAAAACGATGGTAACATTGAATTTGCTAGCCGAGTAATTGGAATGCAACCTTTGGTAGTTTGGGTGGAAACTACTTGGCGTCCTTCTGGTACAAGATTTGGATATATTATTCCAAATAAGTGAATGTAAAGGTGGAAAAAGAGGATGAGAGTTCTAATGTGTATTCAAATTCGAATATTTTTATCCAGCGTGGATGGAGCATGATGGATTTTAAAATCGCATCATGTTATTCGCAATGAGCATTTTGTTTGAAATATGAAATCTAAATGTCATTTAGGCCATATCTACTTTCCTACTATATTTTCTGAACGTGATCAGATGTGTTCAAGGGACAGGCTAATAATCTTCTCGATAAACAAAATGAAATTAACTGCGACAAGAGTTCGGAGCAACAGCACCAAGATAATTGTGATGAAAATTGCGACCAATAAGAACAAATCAGTAATGAAAATTTGAATTTGGTGGAAGTTCTTCCGACTATAAAACTGCAGATCAAGGATGACAAGTACAAATGTTTGATTCAGAGGATGTTGGAACAAATATATTCTTTTGTATTGGGTACATATTAAATGTAACAAACGTTCTCTACCTATGAATCGATCAATGAATGAATTGTCAATGGTAAGCAACTAAAATACACTGCAAAAGTTATATTGGATAATTTTGAATTTTCATTAAAAAGGGCTCAGCCAGCTGATGAAGAAAACGAATGCACAGTGTCGTTGGAAATAGACTACTTACACTTCTAACTATATTTAGAACAGTTCCAAGCTTTGCTGCATCCAGATTTTTTTTAAGCGATAAAAAAGTTCTTAGAACATTCTTTCAAATATTGCATCTTCTACCTCATCAAACTGAGAATCTTGGCCTAATAGGGTAATGATGAAAAGTACAATGCCAGTTCGTTTCAAGCCAGGATATGCGAACACTTAAGTCATAATTAACTGCACTGAGTTGTAGATGAGATTCCTTAAGGTATAAGAAATAAAGTATTGACAAACTCTCATTCTAAAAAAGGATTTGCACAGAGAATTCTTTTCAGTGTAAATGCATCAGGGTTCATTACGTTCAATTTACGTATCTACCGTCACGTCCTAGAGGGCAGACGTATCGTGCGAAAATATACTCTATGCTACATATAATTCTGATTCACGGTGTATGAAAAGTGTCTATTTCATAACGGACGTTGTGCTTCTATGTACTCCCATAACATCAGAAGGGAAACATAATAGCAGAAAACGAATTTCGAACCTGAAAAAATCACGACGCTGGACGATTGGGTCACTAGCAACCCAGCAAAGAAAAGGCGTAGGGCCCGCATTCGATTCAAGGCGTCTGATTCCAGCATTGAATCTGGCAATATTTATAATGTACTAGACAATCACAATACTCATGATGAAGCTGGATGATCTGAAAATACCGCTACCCAAACTCACTCAACTCCCATCACAATTTCACAGATAAACGTGCATAGCTATATGAAGGAAATCTGATCAAAATAAAATAGTTTCGGGGGCCAAGGCATGAGCCTTGGAGCCACTCCTCCTAGTTGGGATTTGATTCCCACCTCGCACTCTGGAGAGGTTGTGTAAGAGAGGTGTTATGTGAAGACCCTCAAACCAGTAAAAGGGAGAGAGTTTGAACAAATATCCCAATTAACTTTCCAAAGTATTTACTCGTCAAATATATTGAAATTCGACTTGAAAGTAATCACATTATTGTCTATACTCAGGTCAAAGAAGATTACAAGATTATGCAACATGCATTGACGGTATCAGAAGTCGAATTCTACATGCACCCACACCCAACTTCAAAGATATTGGTCGGAAGGATTTCTCCAAACGTCAAGCCGACTAGTCTGAGAGGAATATAAAAGTGATCAGTGTTTAACAGGTGTGTCACGTCGACAAAAGTTGGGACATGAAAAATGAAGTGATGCTGCCTGTTTTTACCGTTGAATTCAGCTCTAACGCAACACTTGTAGATATTATCAAACAATGCAGAATATGCTTGTATGTAGCAACGTTGGTAGAAGAGGAATGGCTGAGGGTTCGAAAGACTGTACAATTGTCTGTATACAAGTCGACGGTCCTCCTTAGAACACAATTTCTAAAAGTGCCATAAAAAATTTTTTTGTTAAATTAAAAAGTATAAGTAATGGGTATCTCCGATGTAAGAAATGTCCAAAAAAATGGTATCACATATAATGAAAGTCGTGAAGAATTGGTCAATATATGCATTGATCAAGCTTTCACAATTGCAGCTTGAGTACTTCCTATGCACTTTCCCAAAATCGGTGGAACCGGTGTTTTCTATTTATTTTCATTAGAAAACATAGATGATTATATCAGACCCTCAACTTTGCAAATTCTGAACGCTAATCATAACTCTGTTGCGACTACCAATAATGCTAAAGCATATAAGGTACCTACTGAGAAAATATACGATTACGGAAATGATTGAGAAAGTATTAGAATCGTCTGAAATTCCACATCTTGTATTTTCAACGGATCTCCACGTTTCGAGACCCCCTGAAGTCGAAAATCAAGTTTTGGCGATGGTGTCTGTCTGTTGCTCTGTATGTCCGTATGTCCGTCCGTCCGGCCGTCCGTAAACACGATAACTCAAGAAAGAATGAACGGATCAAATCGGCCTTTGACACACTTGTTAATTGGTGCAAAAGAAAGGATGAGTTCGTTAGCCATATATTTTGGATGGAAAATGAAAGAGGGGGAGAATTTTGAAAAACTTTTTGGACTTTTTTTCCAAGACTTGAAAATTGTAAGTGTGGTTTCCTAAAGGGCATAAAAATTGGAACAATTTATCCACATGATTTTTTTAAATGAAAGCAAAATTGTCAGATTTGGAGCATTTTCAAAATTCAAAAATATAAAAGAAAATGAGAATTTTCAGCCAAATAACGCAAGATTCAAAAGAGTGTCAGAAAGAAAAAACGTTCCTTCTTGGGAGCCCTACAAGATCCTGAATACGACTTTTCGAATTTTCGCAAAAAATCGAAAATTCCAAATTCGATCGCACAATAAATAATCAAAAATATTTTGTGAACTCGATACCTTTCGAAAGAGTGATCATATTCGATCGTGCTTTGGTAGTCATTTCGAAGGACCAAAAAGATAAGTCGAGTTGGTTAACCAGCTATTTCGGGTCGAAAAGAGAATTTTGACATTTTTTTTGGACTTTTTTTTCAAAGACCAAAAAAATGGTGAGCATGTCTTCTTGTAGCACGTAAAAAGTGAAACAATTCATCCGAGTGATTTTTTTTTCTAAAAACAAAATTGTCAGAGTTGTGTCTTTTTCAAAATCCAGAAATAGAAATCAAGATGAGAATTTTTAGCCAAATAACACATGAATAAAAAAAAAGTTAGAGAGAAAAAATGTTTCTCCTGGGGAGCCCTACAAGATCATCAATACGTCTTTTTGAATTATCACGAAAATTCCAATGGAAAAATTAAAAAACTAAACTCTTACTGTACAGCACATGTTTGAAAATCGAAATTTTTATTACATTCTCATTATTTATGATTTGTGAAGTATAAGCATCACCCAAAATTCCACATCCTTGATATTCAACGGATCTCTACGTTCAAGAACCCCCTGAAGCCGAAGATCCAGTTTTGGCGATAGTGTCTGTCTGTATGTCCGTTCGTCTGTAAACATGATAACTCACCAAAAATTAAACGGATTAAATCGGACTTCAATACACTTGTTTTTTGTATAATAAACAGCGCATTCGATTTCTCTTGTGGAGGTATCTTAGATAATAAACTTACATGTAAAAACTTCCGTCAGAAGTCGAGCGTGAATCGCGAGTGCCACGATAAGAATGTGTACCTTAAGGCCAACAGAGCTTTGAGAAATGTAATCTTCATCTATACCTGATTACGTTATAAATTAAGAAAATGAGATTTCATTGGTTGACTAGGATCTAAAAGAAATTGATTTGTTCAATTCACTTTCAAATCTGCATAATTATTGAAATTTCGAATGCGAGACACAAATACCTGAGCGCGGAACGCGAGGTTCGAAATGTACGAGCGCGAAGCGCGAGATCCGGCGGATACGCACCCTAGGCGCGCTGAAACTTGCGAGAGAAGCGAGCAGCGTGCGATGAGAATGTGCCCGCGAAGCGGGCAGATTTTTTTTATTAAAACTAGACAGCATAATACAGAAGATAAAGTAAATGATCTCACTGGAATTGTCAGAAAAACAACATTACCGTTGAACATTGCCATCAAAAAGTATATCCATATAATCATCTCTTTCCAACAGCATTATACATAACGTATTGAAATACAAGAAATATCTTTGAAGTGGTCTGATAATGTACAAACTAATGCGTATTTCAGCAGGATATAAGAAGTAGCCCTCACAATTTTACAATTAGAGCAGCACGAGTTATTATTGACATTTTTATCAGCATTTAAAGGAATTTGAGGAAAATATGGCACGTAAAAAGAATTATTTCATTCAATCTTTTGATGAGCAATGCATATGAGAACACCTCTCCTGAAGAAAATAATCTTTCTGCCGTCAAAGATATTTTAAGGAGGATTAACATTATTACTAATTCATCTGATAATACATTACGCACCTCCGGATTAGCCTCCAGTCTATGTTTTTTGCCCAAACAATCAAGATCAAATTTCAATCTGAATTTACCGTCTAAGAATTTATGCTCTCATTCCTTTATATAAAAAAAGGCGGAAGAAATTCCGGACATGTTAAGCGATATTCAACTTTATCGGGACCACACACTTCTTCAACAACACAACGAAAAGAATGAAAAAAGGAGCTTTGAAGGACTCACAGAAGGAGAAAAAGATGTCCGGATAACGTACAGCAATGGAACTGCTGTCGTAGTGAACATCAAGGGACCTCATACAACTGCATAAGTACCCTGATCCACACATGAACTTGATTGAATAACTCCACTGGTATCCTCGATCATGATTTTTTCAATTCACTGAAACTCGGCAAGAACCTTTTGTTTACGTATAGTGCTTTCGACAAGACTGTTCCGAAAATGAAAAACTATGCGGTTAACTAGGAAGTTCCATCGTGTTATACTCGTGATATAATTATGGACCTTAGGATTGGAGACGAATTAAGGGATGCTCTTTAACTAACTTTATAACTAGAGATTCTCTTCACTATGTTCAGTAGGAAGAAGAAATTTATGGTTTCGATTGTTAACTATGAAATCCTCTTATTTTCAACTTCCATTTCTAAATTTATGAGTTCATACAAACATTATCGAACACACAAACCTCTTTTCAAATACTTAAGTCCATGCGTGCTTGGAATGTTATTTGCTCCACGATATACGTACACATTGTAGCCCAGTTGATGGTTCGCGTGAACGGTTGGGCTGTATTAGTTCAAATAAATAAATACAACGCTTAGTATTTTCCTGTAGGAATGACAAGAAACTTTCTTCTATGGCTTCGGGAATAGAATAATGCTCAAGACGGCTATTTTGGATATTTATTAATTTGGAACGAACACACGATTTATCTCAATAGATACCGGATCAATAGAGAGAGATTCAGGCCAAGTTTGAATTTGCATTCACAAAACGTTCGAACATAGCCTAAGATCATCCCAATCAGGTTTCCTCTTCTTAAAAGTTACAAGATTTCTCATTTTTCGAAGTCAAAGAACTTGGGAGCGAACTCTGAAGGTTAGCAGAACAGGAAAGTGTGAAGTTGAAAAAGGCTCTAAAGTGCGCTGATCGGTTGAAAATATAATGATGGAGATAGATAGACACTCCTTCCTATGACGTCGCCATACAGTCAGAGATTCGTGAAACTGCATAAAATCATAATTCTCAATTGGTATGGTACATACAGGGTAATAAAATTTCATACTTGCTCATGAGTGCTGACAAAATCACGTAAATAGTTTGGATATTTGAAGAATAATAAAGTGGAGAAAACTGCTTCAAAATGTAAATTGTATATGCTTTATATAAAAATATTGTGTGATTGGGCGTTTGGGGCCTACTGGAACTTCCTCCATTTCATTTGGGGTCAGTAGGGTAACAGTGCGTGTTATCATGTTGATTTTCGTCCGTCTTGAACCCCGACTACTATAAATTCCAGCAAGAGCATTGAAACTCGACAATATCGCGAAGACGTCAGCATCGCTAGTGGATAACACAATTTGTTCTTGGGTTGGCATGGGCACAAAGGTAGCATTCCCTGAATTTACTCTTATTGGTTTATCGGAAGGAAACGTGTACTTTCGAAGTTCGAATGTCCGGTGCGAATTTGCAAAGGTAATGAGACGAATAAATTGAAGTTGTTCAAGCTCACATCCCAATCCGTCAGGAGAAGGTATCCTGGCCGGAGCACGCATGGTAGAAGGTGGCCTGGCAGAAGGAGGCCTGGTGGAAGGACGCCTGGTGGAAGAAGGCCTTGCAGAAGAAGGCCTACTATAAGGAAGCCTTGTTGAACGAAATCCAGTTGCACTCTTTGCAGGAGGATGCCCAGCAACAAGAGACCTGGATTCTACACTTAAAGGCGGTTCGACAGGAGATGAAAACATGTCAGGAAAATTACGTCTGTTAGAAGAAGCAGAAGAATAAGAATGTTCGCAAGGAGGGCCACTAAGGATAGATTCACCGTTAGGTATACACTCATACTGCGAACTCGAATCTGCAACAAGGAGCATCAAATTACATTCACTTGAAGTAGCATATACGAACATTGATCGTCGGAATTATTAAAAAAAAAAGATATTAACACATTATGTCTAGATATTGTCGCACAAAATATGTAACTTTGGTAATAATATTCAAAATCCAAGGGATTATCTGATAATAACAGAAGACTTGTAATCTAAGACGTTAATTGTTAAGATCTATGACGTTGAA
This sequence comes from Neuroterus valhalla, assembly GCA_011762715.2. Taxonomy (NCBI): domain Eukaryota; kingdom Metazoa; phylum Arthropoda; class Insecta; order Hymenoptera; family Cynipidae; genus Neuroterus; species Neuroterus valhalla. The sequence continues at coordinate 9,466 of WSXT02086367.1, forward strand.
TATGACAGCGTGTAACAGATTCGTTTCCATGATTGCGGACTTGGTTAGGCTCTGTAAGGTAGGAAAGCCAAGGTTGACCGAAGACTCCCGAGGGGTCCTGATATTTGTGCGACGCATCGTCACATCTTTCTTCTTGGCTCTTCCATGCCACCGTGCGATGTTCTTGTTAGAGTCACTCACCACTTTGGTGCTGTGCGTGCTCAACTTGCGGTGCCCGCTTTAGAGATATGGATCTTCTCGGGGAAGCTGCCTCTCACCACGTCTAGCGGTCTCTCTCCAAGGTCAATCCTCATACCGGCTCTTTCATTGAGTCTTCACCTTTTGTCGGCGTCCTAATCCTATCTTTCCCCTTTGATATTACCTCCGTTTTACCTGGTGCCTAACCCAAGATCCCACATTTGTCCCTAATAAACAATCAATCCGAGAAAAAGGGACACACTTCACAAGTACTCTAACTCCTACAAGACTAAACTGCATTCTATTTGATCCATGTATCTTACGTATAATTGATTTACATACAAATCGATAAGATTGACTAGATAAGAGAGGGAAACCGGTATGGGAATTAATATTCATTATGGGGTTTTGTTTGAAATATTTTAGGTCACTGGACCAAAGTAACTGTTAGTCCGCGCAAACAGGCTCGCCCGACCGCCGTTCGTCCTCACGAGTACCAGGCAAGGTCGCGTGACGTGACCACGAGCTAGGTCTGTAAAAGACAAAACGCGTCCTGTATGCAGTGTGTGATTGACTATATAAAATCCGGTAAGCCTTTCACGGCGAAGATACTCAAGGTCCTCACGGAAAGTTCGATCATGAAGGAGCGCAAGGAGAAGGGATTTACGAAGTAAGACATCCATTGGATGAAGTGACTGAGAACATTATATATTTCAAGGAGCTGTGCAAAAACCTCATGAAATCCGAGAAGGAATGCTTACGGTTCACTGCTGAGGAGATAAAGAAAACATTAATGGGCATAAAGAACTTCTCCGCTGTTGGTTCAGATTGTATTTAGATCTCGTGGTGGAAGAAATTCACTTCTACACACCAACATCCAGCCCGTATCTTTACCTCCACAAACATAATCCGTCGATGGCCTGGATTGATTACTAGATAGACTTCGATTAATAGTCTATCGATTACTTCGATAGACCCTTTGTAAGACCAGATTCAGTATTACTTCTGAAAAACATCGTGTGCCAACCAACAGCGTCACTTTCCAGAGAAGTGTCTTTCAGAGTGACACAAAGAGCCCTCTCCTCCTCCGCATCAGTCAATTGCTACTATTTGTCGCACATCGCACTTATCATAAGAACCTCTGTGGCTGAATGATGTTCTTTACTAAAATATTTCATATGGATGACTCAAAGATAAATGCTTCTGGAAAAGAAACATATCGGAAATGCTTCAGGTTGTCATCGGGGGATACACACAAGTAATCGGTCCGGACTTTGGATTAGATAAGTGTGCCCAAATTCATCTGAAACGTGGACGAATAGCAGGTATAGATAAGGACACTGAGCTTGTAGACAGAAGTGTCATCAAACATCTTAAGACTGGAGAGACCTACAAATACCTGATCGTGCCTGAAAGACGCATCCAGGATACAACATCAGCGAAGGAGGTTTTCCAAAGCAGATACAAACACCTCCTTCGATGGATTTGGTCGTGCAACTTGTCGTCGTAGAACATGATACTTGCGACCAACATGCTTGCCATCTTGGTTACACACTATTTGTTTGAAAAGACGATCTCAAAGCCTTCAATATTACCACGCGCAAGATAATGCATATGAAGAAAAGATCCCATTCCAACTCGTCCGTTCCGCGCTTATACATTGCACGCCAAAAAGGTGGACGCGGACACCTGAATTCTCAATGCCTCTACAACCGAATCATCCTAAGTACTGCTCCTATCATCGCGAACGGTAGAGATCCTCTCCTGGCAATGGTCAGGAATCACGAAATAAGTAGGGAACGAGCCTTCCTTTACAAAGCCGCAAAGCAGGAAGCTATAACCCTTGTCCTGAACCTCAACTTCAGAAGTGAGGACAGTGCATCACTTCATCAAGATGCCTTATTCCTGAAAGCATAGATGGAGAAAGCGGAGGCAAAAAACCCCCTTAAACAACATGAAGAAAAGGTGATGCACGGAAACTTTTACAAAATTAAAAGAGATCAATCCTTGTCACATGAGTCAACGTTTGCTTTCCTTGGGGGGATTCCGGAGTTATAATCGTCGGTAAAATTTGCCAAAAAAAATGTTCACCAGACAAGTACGACAAAGTTTGGAAAGAAACCAAAATTTCACAAAAATTTATTTTTTCTTGATGATTTTTTGTACATATCAAATAATATAAAAGAATGAACCAATAATGTAATTTGCAAG
>WSXT02086378.1:0-11853 GCA_011762715.2 Neuroterus valhalla
TGTTGAGCTCCCGCGACTGCTGGATCATCGTAGCTCAATACGTGAAAAACGTATTGAGGACAAAGAAGATTGAAGAGGAAGCTCGAGAGAGAGAAATCGTTCCTTGATCCTCCTCTACAACAAGCCGAAGGCCGACGAGCCCGGGTACTGTCAAAGCACTGCTGAGGACGATGCGTGCTTGCTGGAGGTGACAAGGATTCAGAAGACATAAGAGCAAAGAACTGTAAACCTGTAGGATGCCGGAGCTTGGCGTACTGGCCTTACCCCCATTTCCCTGAAGTTATGCAATAAGCGGTGCCGGGGATATGGGTTGGCGGGAAAAGACGAGTTTAAGGTTTAGTGGGTAGGTGCCGTTTCGGTAGGTCCTACACTCACATTCGTTCCTTATGGGCCATGCGTTTGTGGTCCCCAAAGTTCGAATGTGGTTAGTGCATGAGTATTTCTCCGTTTTTTACTCCAAAAAAAAACTGTGTACTGATCAACTATTGGAAAACTAATCGGGTTACGCTTTGCTTTTTGCACACGTTGCACAGTGGACTGAGGTACTTAATTTCGTGGCCAGAGTTCAATATTTTTGAATTTGAATACAGGAGAAGGTCACTGTGATGAGGAATAGTCGAAAAACACTTGACCAAAATTATACATTGATTCATTGCATTCCAAGTAGATAAACAGTACTTTAAAGTTAAGAAATAAATGATAAATATGAGTGCATTCGTTTCCCAAAAGATCAAATAATGATTACGCAAACAATTTTTTCCGAAAGTGATTCTTATTTTTATCTATTTAGATCATTGTTAACATGGGGAAAATTAAAATGAACAGAAAAATTTCAACTCTCAATTATATCTACATGGACGGCTGCAGTCAAGTTGCGTCCTATGGTCGAAATCAACAGGAGGTCTAGCTGGAATGCGTCCTCTCTCTCCTTCCCCACTAGTCAAGGTCGCCAGGACATGAGAGTAGTAGATGTAGCTCAGAAAAGAGGCAATCACTTCAAAAGTTGGAACCACTACTAACCTTGCTTCTAACTCAGAGATATAACAAAAGTTATAAGCAATTTGAACTTTTGGTATCAATTTTCATCGCGACTATGCATCATTCTATTAACTGGGATATAGTGGCCCCTCGCACGAACAATATTTTTTAAAGAGAAATAAAAGACTTTGGACGGTTTATGCCCGAAGAAGAAGCATGGAAATTCACTTCTACGTCGAAATATGATTGAATTAAATGGGGAGCAATCATTCACGACAGCAATACTGGCTCTTGAGTTTCTATCTAAATACATAGATTTTAAATACCTGCAAAAATAAGCTACAAACGACTAATAATGCATCATATCTTGAGCAGTCTTAGAAAAATATAGTTCATCCCCCTATAGTTTTTAGGTGTTAAATATAATAAATTTTAGAGTGTGTAATCCCGAAGGGGAAGATCAAATAATCTCTTTTACGCTGGATCATAATAAAATAGAAGGGGAATTATTCATATGCCATAACAATACTAACTCTTTTCATTTTTGCAAATTACTTGCCTTTCAAAAATCCAAAATAGTGAAGCTCAAATGTGGAGTTATGTAACGCCTCGTTTGCTTTGCATGATTATTGAGTTGCATAACAATTTATAAAGTTGCTTCCGATAGCTAAGATGTTTGAACCAAGTAATAAGACCATAAGACGAAACTCGGTCGCACCGACATGTACATGGTTAGTAAATGTTACCTGGACTTTCATGGAGGAGCGATTTCTTACCAAAAAAACTCATACCTCGTACAACATAAATGTATACGTGAATGGCGTCTCTAAAATTCAAACTTGAAAGTATGTTTGCCCTGGGACTCCCTGGGATAGAAATAAAAGCTTACGGTCTTTGGGAAAATCCTTATAGAAAAATGGAACACACAAATTTTTGGACAAAATACCAAAAATATACCTGTGTAATATTTATCACCAGCTACAAATGGAGTGCTTCGCATGCTCACAGATTCTCCGCGCAATGTTTGAAAATTCTGAGAAAAGTCATACTGATTTTACTGAAATATTATGCTATCGAAACTGACCTTTGATTTAGAACTCAGCGAGAAACCTCAGTGACGTATCACCTCTTTCACAATGCAGATTTTCGCTCAAAGGTCCGTAGTTGAGGGAATTGTGCGTATTTACTCAGTTCAAAAATCTTCCGAGTTTTGACTAGACTTCGATGTCCACTAGACACCAATATAAAAGAAAAATTTTGCTTCTAAAATTATCGAAGTATCAAGCATTCAAATATTGGAAATTTTGACTGCGGCGAAAAATGTCTACTTCATTATCGCAATTCACTCCAAGAGAACTTGGAGCACACTTTTATGCTCACGGAAATTGAGCAAAGCCTTTGGGAGAAGTTTCCCTTGGATAAAGCTAATACCGCAGTGCGCGCGAAGGTTGTGTCAAATTTGACGCTAAAATGTGGAGTCCAAAGTTTAATTAAAAATGACCGCTTGAGCGTCATCAGCTGTAAAAGTCGCGCGTCCTAAGCAAAGATCTCAGATAAAAGAATGGAGAATAAAAATTAAATCAGGATTTTTCCTGTTTGCAGAAAGCATGCAATGAATTCTAAGACTGATCTTATACCTATCCTTACTTTTTTCTTTTACAAATCCCTTACTCAAACTTTTCTATGTCAATCCTTATTCCTTATCTTCTTATGTCAGTTGCTCGCAAGAGTACAACGAGGCTGAACCAAACTAGTTACGTTTACCCCGGAAGGGACTTGAACTAATGGTATAATGATAATAAAATATAAGAAGGGTCATTTCATGCGAGGTAGATAATATGTTGACTGGTAAGGCATGGATATCAGGGTAATATGTTAGCTTCTGGTTTAGGTGAACAAATCAGTTAGTGCGACAAACAAAACAACCTTGAATGAATACTTCAGTTCATTCGTGCTACCAACCTGACTAGAAAAAATTATTCAACATCTTTCTTCTGTGATAGTTGGTAGCGATGCCTATTCCGGCTCCATCTGGGATTTGACAGAGTTGAGAGCTAATACGATTTTCATAATACATTGAAAAATAAACAATTTATGACTCATGAAATGTTTTTGAAATACAGTTTTGTATATAATTGAATCTCCGCGTTTTGAGACTCCCCGAATCCAGAAAAACAAGTTTTACGTGAGCGTCTGTTTGTTGTCGTTGTCATCGTTGTCTTTGACGTCGTTATTGTCGTCGTCGTCGTCGTCATCTGTATACCGCATAACTTTTGAAAGACTAATCGGGTTGAATTGCCCTTCGGCACACGTTTTGAGGGACTAAAAAGAAAGTTCAAAATCGATAACCAGCCTTTTTTGACCAACAGTTATGGTTTGACCCATAGAAATGAAATACTCAAAATTCAAAAATTCCATTTTCCGATCAACCTATAGGAGACACGGGAAAAAACATTGAACAAAAATTGTTCTCAAAAAGGTTCTACAGATTTGTCATCAATCATTTTTCGATAGAATAGGTGGTTTTTGTGTAATTTGAAAAAATAACATAAAAATATGAAAATACATTTCATGGCCGAATGGTATGAAATGGGACACAATGTTGGGCAGCAAAATCATTCACATTAGAAAGATCTATAAGAGAGGGGATTCACGAGTGACAGCTATATACGTCGTTGCTCACGCGTTGGTATAGGCGTTTTCTGTCGCAATTTAATGTCATATTTTGCGCCCATTTTTCGTGACGGGGCGTTTCCGTTTTTCCCAGTTTGGTCGCCTCGTTCAGAGTTTATGTATACCCTCCCAGAAGAAGCAAAGCTTCAAAAAAATCAAATAAAGATTTGAAACTATAAAATCAAGATCAAATAATTTTGCAATTAAAGCAGTTAATTTTCAAGCAAAAGCCATGAAAAACCCTTTCCAAAACCCTCATACAAAAGTTGAATCGGACAACTGTGGTAGTGTTGTGGATCATTGAAAATAATCAGGTACGGTAAAACGTTAAGAAACGTTATGAGAATGTATTCATTAAGGCCAAAGAGGATTTAACAAAAAACATAACAGAAAATATTCGTCTGATTGATAAATCATTGAAGCTTTAGTTTCAACTAGGATTATAGAATGTGGTCCTAAACTTTAAATGAATCAGAGGAACTAATTCAAAGGAGAATAAGACAGGAGTAAAGAAACAAACCAATCTCTAATTACTAATTCCCTCTAGTGAATTCAGAAGTTCCGCAATGGTACGTTCTTGTTGTTCTAACGATGATAAGAATTGTACGCAATTGCGTTATTTTGTTTAACTTTTCTGTTCGTCACGTTATCCACCTCTATGCAAAGCTTTGGATGAATTCATGTACTTTCACTAGGCAATTTGGTAGTTTTCTTCTAGCAAACTAGTGAATACTTGAACTGATCTAATTAGTCTCTGCTAACATTGGGCGGCTCATTTTTCTGTTCTTAAATTGGTAACATTTTACCAATTCTATATAATAAGAGCCGTTTCCATGTATGGTTCTCATATTTGCCAGAACTATCCGCATGGTTATATAAGAATGACGGAAAGAGCGTGGAACATTGTTTTATATTCAGGATTTCTATTTTAAATACATGTTCAATATGAAATATAATATTGAATATTAAGAAAGAAAAAATATAATAAAATAACTAAGTACATTAAAACGAAATAGGAATACGGGGATTCATTAAAGCTGCAGAAGGGAAAGAATAATTTTGAAATCTTTCCTTCGGTTTCTGAATTTGAAAATTCAATACATATCTCAGGGAAAGGAAAAGTGATAAAAATATAAAATTATGCTTATGTATACTATGAAACTTACCGCAAAGGCATAGAATACCAAAAAGCAGCAGAATATGACACACTTCATGTCTGGAAAAATCGTTTGACTTCCACTTTCAGCAGAGATAAAATGGAAATATTATCTTCCAATGTGTAACTTTGACATTTTATACTTTGTACAGAAGAAAATCTTTTAAGCCTTGGCAGTGATCTCATTGTACCAACAAAAATCTATGTGGCTGTAACCTTTGTTCAAACTGCGAGCACACGCTCTTGATATACTTTTTTATTGACATATTTTGTTCTATTATATATGAAAGAGACCATCCTACAGAAGATAATCATTATTATATGAATTACTAATGCATGTAAATATTAATCGAAACTTAATTAATATTCGAAACAGTGTGTAATGTAATAGAATTAGAAGTAATTATTCCACGTATACCTGTACTTTCGATAAATGATAACGAAATTCAAATTTCAAACTTGAACTGAAATTCTGTTAATTCAATTAGAGAAAAATGGACCACTTACGTTCAGTAGAAAATGGTTGGTTTGGTTAGTTGTGATGACAACTGATTAGATCTCAATTAACAATTTCACTTTTTGAAGAATTTTGCGATCAATGGTAGGCAAGATTGGCAACTACATTGATGGAGCACATTCTAGTGAGTTCATTTTTTTCACTTTCACTATTAATCTTAGAAATTAAACCGCACATTAAATTTTTTGAATCCGAGAAGCCATCTGACGCGCTTCCGTTGGCTTCACGACCAGGATGAAACAGAAATGATTGCTTAGAGAGAATATATGAGACCTTATATGAGATATATTTGAGACCTTATTTATAAATTTTAAAGAAGGATATATACGGTAAGAGTACCGTGACGAACAGAAAAGTTTACGAAACGACCGCGATCGTTCTACAATTGTATCCCTATTGAAACAATAAGAAGGTAATATTGTTGAATTTTTAAGTATTCCAAAAAAAAAAAAATTATTTTCAAGCGAATGCTCTTTGATGAAAACATAAGAAATATTTCTACACTCAGATAGCCTAACCTCATTCAGATCGAAAATGATGCCACAGAAACATCACAATTCTTGATACAATGAAAATATTGAACATTATTCAAATACTTGATATTCCTACCTCAGTCAAATCATTCACTCACAATCCAAAATATGTTTGTTCCCAAATCAAAGAATTTTATTTTTATATTGCCAGGTCTTGCGAAATTACTTCTTCGATATGTCCCTATACCTCCATGATCAAAAGGTTCCAATCGATTGTCGACCTACTTTTTTCTCTGAAATCCTGTTACAATATACAAAAAAAACTTATGTCTCATTTTGAACTGATTCTTGGCCAAAGTCAGTCTGAACATACGAAATGGAGTATGAATAAGTGTTCATCATCAAATCATGTTCCTTCAGTTTTTTGATAAACATATTTCAACAATAAAAAAAGTTGTGATACAAATTAGTATGTTTGAATTCACTTTGTCTAAAACCTACTAACTTACCTTAGTAGAAGAAAGAAGGAATATAATAATACTTCTCTCACTTAATTGCGCGAAATATTTGTTTACTTATGTCTAGAACTTCTGTGACCATTACAGCTAATTATTTATCTCCGTAATTACAAGATATATTAAGATGACATACTTTCACGGCTTTCAACAATTACTTTTGTGATTTTGTTTGCTTCAAGATTTCTGTTATTTAGGACATATACTAATATATGCTATTACTTTCATATTTTTATCATATAATATTATATAATATGCTATCATATACTATTATGTAACTAATCTGTTGCATGTGAAAGAAACATAAGAAAAGGTAAAGGTCTTCAAATGGATACCGGCAGGGCTTGGATACTTTTGAAATCAGTCAAAATTGTCTCATTTCTTACCTTGTGCGTTAATTGTCTACATGTAGAATTCATGAGAGAATATTACCATTTTTTCAATTGCTTTATTTCACTCAAAAAGTCCATATCTTTGAAACTGTTAAGATATGGTATTGTTAGACTGTTTTTTGTAAATACTCTTATTTGTTTACGCATTGCGAATTTCCCTAGCCTGAGTCCCCACTCTGTCCAAAATTCCTTTCCTTTCTCTTTTCCTATCCTCACTCTGGATCTAGTCTCGTCAAATATTTCTTTTATCCTTCCAAAAAACCCCTCATCTATTCCTGTTTCTTTCATTGCTTGCCACAACACCCTCCTGTTCAATAAGTCGAACGCTGCTTTGAAGTCTACAAACAAGGATTTTCCTCTCTTCCGTCCAAAGTTCCCATTCACTAGATAGTTTAGGACGTGAATTTTATCAATTTTCCCCATTCCTTTCCTAAAGCCCATCTGTTCGTGAGGGATATCACTTTCTCTTTACTTGACTCTTTAACCTGTTTTTGAGCACTCCCGCATAGATCTTATACCCCACTGATATCAGAGTTATACCCCTATAATCCTCTACCTTTTTACCCTCTCCTTTTTAATAGGCGGAACCACTAATGACGTCCTCCATTCTTCAGGTCACCCTTCTCTTCTCCATACTTAGTTACAGATTCTCCACATCTCTTTTCTCACACATTCCCCCCTCCCATACTTTAGAGCTTCATTCTCCACGCCATCCTCTCCTGTCACTTCATATATTTTCAGCCTTTCTATTGTCTGCTTTACTTCCTCCCTGCTTATGTCATTTGTTTTTTCTTATCTTTTTTTCAATTCCCTTCTTTTATTCTTCTTTAACCTTCCTTTCCTCCCCTTCCAACATACCTTTGAAGTACTCTGCCCATCCACTCATTTTTATATCCTCATTCACTCCCTTCCCTCTTCCTCTTTCCCTATTAATACCCTCCCATACCTTTCCTCCCTTGACTGCTTGCTCTACCTCCCCCATACATCTTACCTTCTCCTTCTCCTTTCTCTCGTTCAACATTCCCTCATATACTTGTTTCTCCTATTATACTCTTTCTTGCTTATCTCCTCTCTTCTCTATTCTTTTACACTCGCCTTTATTCTAACTTTACCTCTTTTACATTCCTCATCCCACTAACCTTTTCTTCCCGTGTCCTTCTTCCCTTTTGGTCTTACCGACTCTTTTACCCCATGAACCACTCCCTCCATTATTTCTATTACCTCGTCTGATACTCCCTCTTCTATACCTCCTAGATCCTTATTTTTCATCGTTACTCTGAATTCTTCTAACTTTTCTATCCACCAGCCCCCCATGTTTTCCCTTCTTACCTCTCCTTTTCCCTCATCACCTCAAGAATGTTCATGACCTCCTTCCTATTTTGCTCCTATCGGGAAGTACTCAGAGCCTATCTCATCACCTACTTCCAGTCCCACCATTAGCTTTCTCACCATTTCTTCTGCTAGAATGTAGTCTATTATGGTCTCCTCTCTTTCTGTGAATGTTATTTCACCATCCTCGTACCCTTCAGTATTTCCATTACAGATGAACCACCCTGTTTCTCCTATCAAGTTCAAAAGTACCCTACTCTCTCGATCTGTTTCTTTGTGTTTCAGATTCCTCACGAATGCCTCCCTCCCCTTCATCTCGTTTCTCTCCTCCCTGATCTCCAGTCCATGCATTTAGGTCACCCCTAATCACTACCAGCTCCTCAGCTTTTTCCTCAGCCTATCTCCTACCCTTTTTTCACGCAGATATTTCTTCTCATTATTCTTCCGTTCTTTGATTCGCCATCATCCTCCGATCCCTATTCCACCACAAAACCCTTCCATATTTAATAGAATAATAGTAATATATAATCGTATAATGCCAGCAGACTTGGAGAAAAGCTAAAGATCAACGGAAAAGGAGGTATGATCTAAGGAAGCAGTAAGCTCTATTCTTTAGCATATGCGGATGATGTTGTAGTGTTGGCAGAGGACGAAAGAAGATCAAATTTGATGTTGAGAAAGTTGGGAGAGAACGTGATGGAAAACGTTGAAAATCAAAGCTTAGTAAGACAAAGATAATGTGCTTCAGGAGAAAAAGAAAGCAAATAGAGTACAAGTTGAAGCTCAACGGAGAAACAATTGAACGAGTGAAGGAATGCTGTTACTGAAGGTTTTGGTTTGAATCAGGGGGAGGTAAGGAGTTGCAAGTAAGAAAAAGGATGGAGTGTACGAGTAAAATAGTGGGCCAAGTTTGGGGAATAGGTAAGAGAAGGTTTAAGGATGATTGAAGGATGAGAACATGGATGTTTGATATGTTAATGTGGCAGTCGTGTGCTATGGAGTAAAAGTTTGGGGATTGGAGGAGCAAAAAAAAGAGTAGAGAGTCTTGACGAAAGATTTTTGAGGTGGCTTATGGAGGTAATTTGGAGTTGTCCAGGATATATGCTGAGGGAAGAACTAGGTAGAAAGAAAATGGTAGTTCGGCAAGTAAAGAGAGCATGGAAGTTTGAAGAGAAGCTGGAGAGGGGAGAGGGAAGCAAAATCGTACAAGCATGCCCAAAGGAGATTGGGTCTAGAGAGAAGAGAGGCAATTCAGAAGGCACAAAATGGGAAGGAGAGAGACAGCGAATGAGAAAAGAATCTGGTTTTCGCAAAGTGTATGTAGAATGGCAGGATATAGAATTAGAGATGTTGGTGAGACATGGAGAGGAAAGATGGAGAAAAATGGTGGAACAACAGTACAACAGGCGATGTAAGATGGTTAAATGGGTAGGCGAACCAGAATACCTGGCAATGTTGAAAAAGGAAAGCAAGTCGAATAGAGTGGTAAGGTTTCGAATGGGAGAGGGAATGCAAGCATGTAGATGCTAGATGAATGAAGAAGAAAAAATGTGGGGAATGTGTGGCTGTGAAGTGGAGTTGGGGGGGGGGGGCATATGTTAGAAGTGGGCACTGAAGAGGGGGAGGAAGGAAGAAGTGTGGGTGATTGTGTGAGAGGAATATTGGACGAAAATGGTCAGGTAGTAGAATGGATGTGAAGACTAGAAGAACTAGGAAAAGGAAAATCCAAGGATTTGACCGGATGAAAGGACGTTAGATATGTAACGGGAACCGAGGCCCTCAATCCCGTAAAAGGGAAGAGAATAAATTGCCGATTTCCCGTCACGTAATTCTCAATTTTATGAGAAAAGTTTTCTTGGTAATAAAGTCAAAAAAAGGACATTTTAAAATCATTTTCCCGCACTTGTGTTCACAGAAATACTTATGTGAAGTAACGTTTCTTTCTGTTATTTTTTAAAGAACCTGGCCAACTGAATAGTTGGTTCACAATTGATTTTGTTTTTTTCATTAATAAATCAAGAAATAAAAGGGTTATTACATTTGAATATGAAAAATTACCAATTCTCATTGAAAAAATACACATTTTTTCTAACTAGGTCATGTAGATCAACTGACGTGTCGAAATTGAACTTTTGCAATATTTACGAAATAAAAATATTTACCTAATAACGTCACTACTGATAAATCGGAGTCAAACTTGATTTTCATTTCTAGACCTTGACGAAATTCGAGAGGAATATCTTGCCCGAGTAAAGCTGTTATAAGAGAAAAATTATTCTCTTCAAGGATATTCAATGTTCATTTCAGAAGAATCTTCATAATGCAGTATGATTATCAGGAAAAAAAAACATAATTAAGGTTACGATGAAGATACGGGACATCCTCATTTTCTGTAATTATTTTTTTCCTCCAAGCTGCAGTTAAATTGAAAAAATTTTTAGTTGATGCAATGAATCATAACTTAAAATTCAAGTCCCATTGACCTACTGCTTTCTCGTAAAAAAATATACGTAATTGCCCTAACGTGATTGATTCTAAGTATAGTTTTTCGATTTTGAATGGCACTAGGATGTACCCTTCAACCCCTAAAGTATTTTTCCCAATACTTGAACAGTCCCTAAAATATATTGTATCCACAAAGTAAACGGAACTTATTTTCAAAAAATGAAAGTCAGGAGCATGAAAGTAGAAAAGTTATCCTTCACGCTTGGTGCTGATACCTGATTAAGGTAATGTTTAAAGAAGATATGGAAAATCCGGTAGTCATATTATCGAAAAGGAAATAAAAGTATAAAAAGAACCTGCACGTTTCACAAAAGTATTGTATTATTTCTAAATTGTCCAAAAATATTTAGAACAATTTGAGATGTACATCTTATTCACAATAGATGAAATTTTGTTTAGACATTGATAATCTTTTGTATCCTTATATTGATACTGATTTTCAATTCCTATAATACTGCTGCATGAAAAAGGATACCTCCAGATTCACTGTGTTACTCTCCGCGATAAGTGAAACTATTTTCCAAACGACATTCAAACAAGCGCAATTTTTTCAAAAATATAATTGTTCTCATTTCCAGACCGATAATAATCATACTTGAGTGATCTTTGTCCTGTTGTTAACGACGTAACGAATTGCGGTTTTTATACTATCATAGGATAAACTTTCGCTAAATATCTCGTGAAGTTCATTCGCGGCAGATTCTACCTGCAACAAAATTTAACTTCAATTTTTTCTGTGCTAAGGCTAGTTAAATGATCGAATTGATGATTTCCGAATTTTATGATCTTGTAAGATACTTTTGGGCTTACTTAATCTATAGAGTTAAACGTTTTATTATTAAAACTCAAGTTTATTGTTTGAATTCCGATGCACGAAACTGGAGCTTTTGCTGGTGATCAATTGTTTCTTTGACTGAAGAAAAACTTCATGAATCATTTCCTAATTAATGAAGCAATCATAAAAATGTTCATCGTTGAACTCCATAAGGTTGAGAACACACGGAGATAGAAATTTCTCCAATTCCCGTTCAAACGCTAAGTTATTCCTCACTGGTAGTAATCGTTCATCCCTGCTCACCTGAACGTATATCTGTCTACAAAAGGAATCATATCTATCTTTTGAAAATACTAAGCAACAAATAACAAGTTATGTGAATGATGATACACACGTCGACATTCAATATATGAACATAATCAGAACTGATTTTACAATACAGTGAACTTCCACTTAAGTTGACCGCGTGAAAACGTAAACATTCAGTTAAGTTGACTCAAGGTGGGGAGTCACGAGTCCCCACCATCAAGGATAATATCC
>WSXT02086389.1:0-11853 GCA_011762715.2 Neuroterus valhalla
AAAGATGAGTTTCTACTCTAAAATTTGTTTATTAGCTCATGGAAGAGAAAGTTCAACTTCATTGTTGAATTTTGAAGTTAAGAAGACGAATTTTCTACGAAGCAGTTCAATTTTCAACCCGGAAATTTTAATTTTCTACGAAGGAGATTTTTCAGTCAAGTAGAAAAAAAGGTCACTAAATTGTTGAATTTTTGGAGTCAAAAATACAATCTTTATAAAAAACAGTAGAATTTCGAACCCGAGAATATTTATCCTCAAGAAAAAAATTACTAACTTTCAATCAAGTTGTGGAATTCTCTACTAAAAAAGTGGGATTTTGAACACATGCGAAAATTCTGGAGAGGTGGTTCGATCTTCATCTCAAAAGGATAAGTTTTTGACTAAATTGTAAAATTTCAGAGTCACGATTGAAATTTTGACCAAAAAAGATGAATGATGAACCAAAAAGTTTCCCTTTTTCCTCATAAAATTGAATTATTTGATGAGGAGACAAATTTCAACCAAAAATAAGAATTATTTACAAAAAAAAAAAATGACTTTTCAACCCAGGAATCTGATTTTTACCAAAAAAAGATTAGTTTTCACCAAAAAGTTGAATGCCTGAATGAACAGCCAAAAAAATGCATCCCTATCCGTCTCTAACGCTTTAAGCGAATGCGCTTGTACGTCACGCTATCATTTTTGGGTTTTGTGTAGGAATTCTGTTGAATTGTTTTAAAAAGGCGGCAATAAGCCATAAACTATTCGAAAAAAAAATTCCACGAATACAACTTAAAAGTATAAGTTTGAAGGGCGAGATAGTACTTTATTGCACTGGCCGCCGAGATAGTACTCTATTGCAAGGATGCGTCGATATGAAACTTTACAGAAAGAAAAATAGTAAAAGAATGTTTAAAAGAAAAAACTAGTGACAAGCTGAAGACGAGAGGTGTCCAAGAAAGGAAGCAATATCTTATGAGGTGTGGTTATAGTCAAGAGGGTTTGAAAATATTAAAACGATATGACAGCAAATGTTGAAGAAATCTTGAAGAAGACCGACTACGAAGTATGAAGGCCATCTTAGTTAGATGAAATACAAGAAACTAGTCATAATAGTAAGTACATATCTCTGTATATAAAGTCACATTGGTTTATAGTTATATAGTTGAATTATATAAGAATTATATAGTTGAATGCAAGCGTGGATTCTTAAGGAAAACAAATGTAAACCAAGTCCAATTTTCAAGGCTATTGGACGGAGAATAAAACACATATCTATCTAGAAAAAGAGTAACTACCAGTTTTCTTCTCGGAAGCCACAGAAGACACCCTGGGTCTGCTGAGTCTGTTAACTGATGCCATTTGCGCTTTGCTATCCGATTTGAGAGTTGAAGTAGCGACTGAATTGATTCTCCTTTTACTACTTGGTGTTCTAGGCGTTCCTTCTACGACTGATACTGAACTGGATCTTCTTTTGGTGCTATCGCTCAATCCCTTGCTTAGTCTCTGGGGAGATCTTGATTTGCTTCTGACCTCCGACGTCTTCTTCAAAGATAATTTGTGACCTGGTGTACCGGATCTCATCTTAGCGACGCTTGTATTTGAGATCACGTCACTGTCCGCGAAACGCACTTTGCATACTTTCTTGGTCTCGGTCTCGGTCCTGTTGATTAGAGTTAAAAAATTAGATTTAGAAGAGTTCAAAATTTAAAAGCACAGATATTGAAATTCATTGAAGATTCAAATATGATGAGCGAATTATTCAAAACAACTAAAATGAATGGAATGAGCATAAGGAATACAATAAAAAATACAGCGTCTAACTATAACTTGAAATCAAATTCTTATTATTTACCAAAATTTCTTGGGAACAGGGAATTTTGGAGAAGAATTAGGATTTTGAATTTGAACAGGGATCTTTCATTTATTTCCCATCGTCTAAATCAGCATAAGAACCATTTTTCGAAATGCCCGTGGTATGTAAAAAATATGATGTTCCAAGTAAAGAAATAATTCTTTATGAGAATTTCCTGTCCTAAAGTCTTAAATATAATTTTTTTTATGTAAATTACCTGTTCTGAAGTAAGAATTATAATCTTTATCAAAACAATTTCTTCCAGTTTGAATCATAATTCGTTAAAAAAATTTACTGTTTTAACTTAGAATTAGAGCAAACAAATATATGAAACCACTTTCAATTTGTATGATAGTAAATTCGAAAAGAATTTACCATAATTTCTTTTGCTGTGCCTACCCAATAGGTTCTTTTAATATCCTGGTCAACTGTTGATTTCTCTGAGTCAATTTAGGATAGTTCAAAATATTCTGATGATTTCAAACAGTTTTTGAAGCTTTCAAGAAATTTCGAAGATTCCTGATTTGGAACAGGGGATTCTGGAAAAGAATTATAATTCTGAATTTGAACAGAGATTTTTTTCTCAATTGCCGTCCTCTAAATCAGCATTAAAACTGTTTTCTGAAATCCCCTTTTTTTTGACAAAAATATTCTGTTTAAAGTCAAATAATAATTCTTTATGGAAAGTTCATGTACCTTCGTCATTTAAAATAAAGAACAGGGGACTTTGAAAGTGTGAGAAATTTTAAATTCGAAGAGGGAATTTTTGAAATTCCTCTCCTAAATCCGAATTATAGTTATTTCTAAAAAGTTCTGGTTCCATATGAAAAATTCCCTGTTCTGAAAGGAGTTATACTTATCCACTGAAAATTCCTGCCCTTGAGTAAAAACTATAATTATTTTCTAAAATTCGCTGTCCCAAGACAGACAAATGAAGAAAAAGCAAATAAAACGCGATAAATACATTTTTTTGACAAAATTGAGAGCATAATTCTGTCTGTATGTTTAGGCTATCATCGATTCGATTATTGAGTCAGCTAAAAAAATTTGAAAGAGCAACAAATTTGCAAAATGTTTCTCTTATGATGGAAAAATAGTCATTCTTCCTCTCATAAAGTATAAATATATTTTAAAATGTTCAGAATTGAAGGAACGGTATATTTTTAAAATTAAACGATAAGATCTCTTTTTAATTCATAAAAAGAAAGCGGTAGTTTTTCGTATTTTTACGGTAAAATTTTTCATTGTCTAGGTTTAGTTGAGTAAATTCCCGGTTTTCAATTTAATTCCTGGATTTCAAAGGATTCTTTTTGTCTGATAAAAATTTAAACATTTAAAAAGAACTTCTAGCAGGGATGTTGTTCAGAAAGGTATAAATAAGTTTCCAACGAAAACGATAAAATGTCAAAGATAACAATACTAATCTATATTTCGAACACCGTAACTGCAATTCGTATAAGTCCCTTGAGTCGCCTACAGTTAACTGCGTTCAGGGGACTCATGTGAATTGTATTTAATGGTGTTTTTACAAATAACGAACACTTTTTTTCCCCAAAAAAAACTCACCCGCTTAAATTTGCATCCACCGATGATCTCTTCCTCGACTTCTTTGCCTTCAACGTTGGAGTCTTTGGCTCAAGAAGTTCATAAGTCCCATCTTTCTTCTCTTCCTCACTCTGTGAGACATCAGAATCAAACAAATCGCTCATATTGATAAGAGAAGTGTCACTCATCGCCGGTTCCGACTCATCATCAATCCCCAAAAAACTCTTCTTAATCCTTGGGGTCGAGGGATTCTTCCTGGTGAAGGGGCTCAAAGATATCTTCCTCTTAAGAGGACTTAGGGACTTATTTTTGAGTGGGCTCACGGATCTCTTCTTTATAGGACTTGGAGATTTCACCTTAAGAAGACTTTGGGACTTCTTTTTAACTGGACTCACGACTCTCTTCTTAATAGGACTTGGAGACTTTATCTTAATCTTAAGAGGACTTAGGGACTTCTTTTTAACTGGACACGCGGCTTTCTTCTTGATAGGACTTGGGGATTTCATCTTAAGAAGACTTTGAGACTTCTTTATAACTGGACTCCCAAATTTCATCTTTTTAGGACTTGGAGATTTCAGTTTAAGTGGACTTTGGGACCTCTTTTTCACTGGACTCGCGGCTTTCTTCTTGATGGGACTTGGAGATTTTATCTTAAGAGGACTTTGAGACTTCTTTTTAACTGGACTCGCCAATCTCTTTACAGGACTTGGAGATTTCAGTTTAAGAGGACTTTGGGACCTCTTTTTCACTGGACTCGCGGCTTTCTTCTTAATAGGACTTGGAGATTTTATCTTAAGAGGACTTTGAGATTTCATTTTAAGAGGACTGTGGGACCTCTTTTTAACTGGACTCGCGACTTCCTTCTTGATGGAACTTGGAGATTTCATCTTTAGAGGACTTGGGGTCTTCTTTTTAACTGGACTCGCAAATCTCTTTTTAGGACTTGGAGATTTCACTTTAAGAGGACTTTGGGACCTCTTTTTAATTAGACTTGCGGCTTTCTTCTTGAAAGGACTTGGAGATTTTATCTTAAGAGGACTTTGCGAACTCTTTTTAACCGGACTTGCGGCTTTCTTCTTTATGGGACTCGGAGATTTCATCTTAAGGGGACTTTGCGGACTCTTTTTAACCGGACTCGCAGCTTTCTTCTTGATGGGTCTCGGAGATTTCATCTTAAGAGGACTTTGCGACCTCTTTTTAACCGGACTCGCGGCTTTCTTCTTGATGGGACTCGGAGATTTCGTCTTAAGAGGACTTTGCGACCTATTTTTAACCGGGCTTGCGGCTTTCTTCTTGATGGGACTCAGAGATTTTATCTTAAGAGGACTTTGAGACTGCTTTTTGACAGGACTCACGGTGGTTCTCTTTTTAATAGGGCTTGGAGACTTTATCTTAAGAGGACTTTGAGACTTCTTTTTAACAGGACTCACGGATCTCTTCTTGACAGGACTTGGAAGTTTTACTTTAACAGGAGTTGGGGATTTCCTTTTAACAGGACTGAAGACCTTCTTCTTGATAGGACTTGGAGATTTTACTTTGATGGGACTTGAGGATTTCCTTTTAACAGGACTCACGGCTCTCTTCTTAATAGGACTTGCAGATTTCACTTTAACAGGACTTGGGGACTTTTTCGTAACGAAACTCACGGCTTTTTTCATAATAGGACTTGGAGATTTGACCTTGATAGGACTTGAGGATTTTTTCTTCAAGATTGGACTTGATATCTTTCTCACAAGTGGGGTCGAGGATTTTTTTCTGAGGAGAGTCGGCGAGATATCCAAAGTGTCTGAAAGATTCAACGAGCGTCTCGTTTTCTCCCTGGGAGTTGAAGAAATAAAACCACTCGAGTCTTGAAGAGACCTTAATTCCGATGGTGAATTTAATTTCGTCTGCTTTTCGAGGATCATTTTCTTCAAGGAACTTCTTGGCTTCTTTGGCGTGGGAACTGCTCTCAAGGGTGTGCCAGAATCGGTTAAAGGAAGTCGTCTTTTAGCGACGGATCTGGGCCTTTTGGGACTCAGAGGCGGAGTTTTCACAGGAGTAGATTTCTTAGACTTTCCAGAATCTCCCATCTTTTCAAGCATCACAACTGCGACTCTCGAAACACTTGAAGGGCTACGTTTTTTAGAAGAGCTACGTTTTGCAGGCGAGCTACGTTTTGCAGGCGAGCTACGTTTTGTAGACGAGCTACGTTTTGTGGACGAGCTGTGTTTTACAGGCGAGCGTTGGAGTTTCGCCGGAGATTTCTTTACTTTCGAGACTGACAGCGAAAGTCTTATTTTGGGAGTCACCTTCTGTGGAGGAAATACATTTATTTGTATTGGAATTCATATTTATATTTTACATTTGCAGGGGAATTATCCTATATAAGAAATCTCTAACGTCACCGTTACCCTGTAACCCGTAACCGTGTGAGTATTGTGTGCGTACGTGTGTTAGGATTCGTGCTACCAAAGGGTACTGGCTGTGTGTGATTTTTTATGTGTCGGAGCAGAAGACCTCTTATTTGATCGGTTGTTTAGGTTTTAGGTTTCAGAACAGTGCTAGCTGGAATAAATGCTAACAGCACGTTTTTTTTGTACTAAAATTTTTGCAAACAACACGATTTTTCGTGAAATTTTTAGGTTTTTTTCTAAACAAGAAAGTAGAAATATTTTGCAACAACTACATGAAAATAGTATTTTTTTGCATTATTTTGCAGTGACCCTAGATAACAACTTTCATCCAATTGATATTTAATTTTTTAAACTCCATTTTGAAAAATTTATAAAATTTAAAAAAGGGGTTTTTTTACTTTTTTTGCATTTGATAGTTTGTGTGTATCTTTTTTATAATTATTATGCATTTGTGGTTTAACATTTCATTATTGTTAATTGTATGTTTTTTAATTCTTAGAAATATGTTAAAATCACTTGATAACATTTTGATTCTTTTCCATATTTGAGTTTTTCTTTTATTTCTTAAATTATTAAAAAATTAATTTTCTAAATTTTCGTTTGTTCTCATATTTTTACGCTAATAAATTATATAGCAACCTGCAAATTCAAATGCGTCGAAATATATTTTTATTAATATTATTCAAGTGTTGTTGAACTTTTTACATTCTCATCATAAAGAGAAGGTATTGGTTTTATTTGAAAATCGACTTTCGCGGAATTTATGAAATCTCCACGTTTTGAGACCTCCTGATTCCGAAAAAGTAGTTTGTCAAACATTTTGAGGAAACAAAACGACAGGTCAAGTTCGTTAACCAGCTATTTTGGATGGAAAATCAAAGAGGGGGAGCATTTTGAAAATTTTTTTGGACTTTTTTTTCCAAGACAAAAAATTTTGAGTACGGTTTCTTGTAGTAGGTAAAAAGTGAAACAATTTATCCTGATGATTTTTTTTAATGAAAACAAATTTGTCTAAGTCTTGGCATTCTCAAAATTCAAAAATATAAACGGAAATGAGAATTTTTAGCCAAACAACGCAAGGTATGAAAAAAAGTTTTCGGAAAAAAATGTTTTTTTTTTTTTTTGGGAGCCCTTCAGGATGATATTTACAACTTTTGAAGTTTACTCAAAAAATCGAAAATTCAAATTTTCGTCGCACAAGAAGTAATGAAAAATAGAAAGATTCATTTTTTGGTCAAACTATGTAAGGTACAGGAAATTATAAATGAACTAAAATTCTGCACCAAAAGCAAATCTATAAATTTGATTAACTTAACTTTTTGATAGGACATGTAGTTTATGCTTCTTTTTTAAAAAAGCATTATAAAAATGAAAAAAATGAACTTTTAGACAATTGACACAACATAAGGAAAAATCAAATAGACGCAGGTTTTTTACCAGGAAAATATCTTTAAATGTGTCATCAATTTTTTAACAGGATATGTAGTTTTCATTTCAATTAGCAAAAATAACTATAAAAATGAAATAATAAAATTTTTTTTAAATGACTAAGGTTAACACAAAAGATTGATAGAGAAATGTAATTTTCCCGAAAATTATCTGCGAATTTGTTATAATTTCCCCCATTGGACGCGTAGTTTATGTTTCAATCGTAAAAAATAAAATTGAAAATTAAAAAATGCAACAAAACCTTGGACAAACTTTGAGCAAGTGCGCAGCACGAGACACGCGATGAGAATGTATTCGTTAAAGCCGGAGAAGCTTAACAAAAAAGAATTCACACTCATCAAATGAGAGCAGTCGACATTTTGCTTATGAGTTTCACAAGCTTTTTATAAAACTGTAGGGACGTACGAGAGCCAAACGCGTAGCGCGAGGTAAATTCATAACCAAGCGCGAAGCGCGAGACCGAAAGACACGTGCCCTCAGGTGCGCTCAAACTTGCGAGCGAAGCGCGCGATGACAATATGTCCTCGCAGATGTCAGATTTAAAAATTTTTTTTGTGTCTTTCAAAGCTTATATTCTGTAGTTGTTACTCAGAACTTTGAATCCTACTAATAAAACCTCAGAATCAAAAATTCTATTTCAAATAAAAAATTTGTTGAAAATGTTCTGGATATGAGGGCCCCCTGAAAAAAATCTTCTATTAAAAAATTTTATCGGAATCAAGATTAGAGTAAAGGAGTTAAAACGTTTCAGACTGAAACAGTATAAAACCGTAAAACCTAAAGTTTTCTGCATTGTAATAATAATCCTGATGCATCATATAATAATCTAGATATGTATTGTTTAGTTGTCAATGATTTTCAACTTTTCAATGCAATTTTAGGTAAAGAACATGTCTGGAATTTGATGTAAATGGAAAAAAAACTTTTTATGTAGGTATCCTTCTGAGCCAAAATATTTTTTTCAAGTTTTCTCATATTTTTAAAACTTCTTCGAGCGATTACTGTCATTCCATACTTTTTGGTTCTTGAAAGGTAGGTTTCTCAGCTTCCAAGCTTACACATTACCTTTTCCAATGTCTGTGCGTATGTATGTATTTTTTGCTGAAAATATTTTAGGAAAATATTACTCAATGCTAAATTGAAGCGGAAATTATTTTTATTATTATTCAGGAAAGCTTAGCAATGGAAAGGCTCAACAATATTTCATAAACTCGATATAAAAAGTTCAACATGTGGTCCAATGCTCTCAAACGCTGAAAAGTGTAATACTTTATTTATTTATTGGTAAAAATGTCAAATCTCTTGCGTAAAAGCATGAACACTCCAGTAGGATTACTGTAGGCATCACTGAAAATACTTTTACCCTATTTTGATCTCGAATGATATTCCTGAAAGTGAAAAACACCCTCTATGGGGTTTGAAAATGTTTAATATGCTGTTTTTCATAGCTTACATATTTTTGGTCTCACATCATTGAAAATAAGTCTGAGAAAGTTACAATGTGTACCAGGATCTGTTTCACTCTCAATTTGTTATACGTATAGTATGAATTCTATTTCGTGCATTGTTTATTTACGCTTCGTTATCAGATGAGAGTATAAAAAGTTATGAAACATATAGACCTAATGTATTTTCATGGGCAATTACGTTATTAGTTTTTCCATATATCTCGCATTTAAAATAAAAATTTTGAAAAGCATTCAAAAATTTTTTAAATAAATGTTTTCCTTGAAAAATAATCTTCTTGTTTTCGCGATATGGATTTTGCAATGATTAAATGACAAAATAGTTTTTTTAATTTTTAAAAATGAAAAAAGTGGTAATCAAAAATCCAATGTCATTTTATATCAACAATGAGCTCTGTCTCATAATCAGTTCCTCATGTTAATTATCACATATTACAAATTTCCTCGGGAAGTACAACTTTTTTCCGAACTTTCTTTAGCTCCATTAACTCTCGAGAGTACTTTCCCATTCGCTTACTTTCATTTATAATGGAATTCTTGAATGAGAAGGAATTCAAAATTTTAATACAATCTCCAGCATTTGAAAGCTTTTTGAGATATATTGTTTTGAATAAAACGAATTTAGGAGTATAATTTTAGGTTCGGCAACAGGACTGTTGAAGGGTTCTAGAGCCCTAATTTTGATCACAAGCCCTCAGCACTTTGACCTCATTGCGGAGGTCAATTTTTTCCGGTTTTTTTCGATCACTGCTCCAGATTGACCTCTTAGCCAAGTATATTGGTACCCCATGCACTTCGATGGTGGTCGGGCGCTTCCTGCTGGCCGATCGTGGTGAGTCAGCACCAATAAATCGGGCGATTTGTGATGCGGTACGGGAACGACCACCTCTGTTCGAATAATGTCGAGGTCGATAACACGTATTGTAGTTATCGCCTTTCTTTATTACTCAATCATTGAGCACATGCAAATTTCAACATAAACAATTCTTTACATCTCAGGTATATCCAATAAACCATCTTCTCCCCTTTTGTATAAACCTCAAACTATCCACTCAAAACAGAGTCATGTGTGGTAAATATGTAAATTATTAACTATAAGTAAATGTTCTACAAGCTTCATTTTTTTTCTCTTGAAACTTTATCATTCTAGTAAGTCAAAAACTGTATATTAGAAGGAATTCTTTATTCTCGTGATAGGCCAGTTTATTTAGATTTTATTATTGCAATTCATTGTGTAAGAAAAATTTTTTGGAACGAAGCTCCTTATACGGGGGTGGAGAGATTTTGTCGGTAGGGATCTATTTCATAAAATTATTTTGGTACCGTTACTCTGGGAAGTCATAAATTAGCGTTACACTGACAGCGTTATTGACAGAAACTGATATCGGTTGAAATTTTTACTCTAGAGAGGGATATATGACAACTGTTAAAATTTTTACGAGCATTCTTTACGACCTATAGTTTTCACGAAAATGCGCCTTCTTGAATTTCGCAAAATTTTCAACCAATTTTCTAAACATTCGATACGTTATTTTTATTAGCTTTACAACAAAAATTGAATCGCAAAAATCGGTCTAATTTTGCGATTTTTGCTATTTCATGATCGTTTCGTAATATAAGTAAAAATGGTCCGATTTTTGCGATTCAAGTTTTGCTGTACTGATAATTATAAAGGATTTTTGGATGTACATAAGCTGGTGGAAAATTGTGCAAAAATTGGCTTGTAAATGTGACATGAAAGAGAAGCGTCAACGATCCTAATATACTCTCACAGACTAGCATTGACATAATAAACCGATTGAAATTCCAGCGACCCCTGCTTACTACTTACTTATTCGAAGAGATATATGGCAAATGTTAAAATTTTTACGATCATGGTTTACGACATATAGATTCTACGAGAATGCAACTTCTCGCGTTTCGAAAAATTTTCAACAAATCTTCACTCATTTTATACCTTATTGTGTTTAGCTTCACAACAGAATTTAAATCGCGAAAAAATTGTGCAAAAATTGCGTTGTAAATGTGACATGAAAGAAAAGCGTCAACGATCCTAATCTCGATCTCATTGAGGTCTAGAGACTCTAGAGAGGATATATGACACCCGTTAGAATTTTCACGAGCATCCTTTACAACCTATTGAATTTACAGAATGAAACTTCTTGCATTTCGCGAAATTTTCGACCAACTTTCACACACTTGATACCTTATTGTTAATAAGTTTACAACAAAGTTTGAATCTAAAAAATCGTGCTACTTTTGCGATTTTTGATTGTCGTTCCGTTATAGAAGTGAAACATAGTATTACGTTGAAGAGAAAAAAAAGTAAACCTGTCCGCTATCTTGAATTAAAGGGTGATTTCTTGTATCGCGTATAACAGTCGTATTTTTAATTTAATCAAGAAAAAAGTTATTACCATTTTTCATAAGGGAAATGAGTTTCACAAATTGATACATTACATGTTTTTTCGTATTTTTCTTATTTGTTGCTAAACAATCGATTATACAAATAAAAAGGTTGACAATTTTTTAAGATCGGATATCTTTTTTGAATTTGATGCTATCGCAAAACTTTTGAGACAAAAGTTGTGATTCACCTGATTCCCTACAATTTTTGTTTGCACCTTTTTTTGTAAGAGCAATTTTTTACTTACCGTAGCGTCTGGAAGTTGCGCGCACCGTCACTCGGTAGTTGGTAGTGCTGGATTGCGAGCGCTGTGTCGTACTAAATTATTTTAAGTTTCGTTAATGGAATTATAATGTTGTGTTCAACTTGAAGTTATATTTCTTCAACAATTTCGCACTACTGTAAAAATGCTGCTGATAATATCAAAATATTGTTTGTATGGTTCAAAATATAAATAAACATTAAAAAATCTACCGCCGCGTGGGCACATTCTCATCGCGCGCTTCGCTCGCAAGTTTGAGCGCGCCTGGAGCGCGCGTCATTTGGATCTCGCGCTTCGCGTTTGGTTATGAATTTACCTCGCACTACGCTCTGAGCCTTGGTACCTCCCTGCAGTTATATAAAGAAACTTGTGAAACCTAAAAACGAAATGTCGACAACTTCAATTTGATGAGTGTGAATTCTTTTTACATTCTCATCATTTATGATTGAGAAAGTATTAGAATCGTCTGAAATTTCACATCTTGAATTTTCAAC